>JAOPUL010005855.1:24397212-24417804 GCA_027564515.1 Octopus rubescens | reverse complement strand
TCTGGAGTGGTTGGCGTTAGGAAGGGCATCCAGCTGTAGAAACCAAGCCAAAAATAGACTGGAGACTGGTGCAGCTTGCCAGTTTCCAGTCAAACCGTCTAACCCATGCCAGCATGGAAAACAGACGTTAAATGATGATGTAGCCTTGTCATAATTTTGGAATTGTACTGGTCTCCGAAAGGTTCTTGGTTACTCCAGTAATTTGTAATTCTGGGTAATTTCCCTATACCTATAACAATATTTATGGCAAAAACTGCCCGTATTTCTTCTACACTTGTGGGAAACCACAAGCTATCTTCTTTTTTTTTTTTTTTTCCCCCCAGTTTGTTTACTTTCTGCGTAACAATTGGTTTTCACAGTAATCGCTTCAAACAAGCTTACTGGAAAAATTTTTTTTAAATGTTTAATGACTTTTGATTCCTGAGAAAGACTGTATGTAGCTCCAGTCTCTTCTGAAAAATAGTTTTTAAATTCTTACTCCATTCAGGTATAGATTCGCTGTCGCTATTGGAGTTTCCTTCAGAATCGCTTTCAGTTTCCGATATAGAAATATCAAAATCATTTTCTTGCACCACGTGCTTTTGTTGTTCATTCATACATTTGCTTGATTTCTCCATATCTTCTGTTGAAAAGCCCTCAAATTCAGATTCACTGCTTGATAGTCTGAAACTGTTACCCATTTTAAAAGTTGGAAAGAAATCTCCCAAAATTCACAGAGCTCAGATATCACGTCAAATAATGTCGGATACTGTAACTCAGCTTATTTACAAAGTGAAATCGTGTGTTTTCGCAAATGTACTAACAAGATTTGCACTGAAATTCACATTTAAATATGGTCTTTCATGACCATGATGGTATTTTGAACAAAAAATTTTTATTCAGGGTTGGTATCGTAAGGGTTAAAAACATTTTTATAGCCATGTCTTAATATGAAAATTTTCTCTTCAGGAAACCTCTGGATATGTTGATAATGCTAACCCACAAATTGTTGTTGACCCACCCAATCAGAACATGCATGACTTTGATGCCAATCAGTCTGGTACGTTTCTATTTTATTCTTGTTCATTTTATGCCAATTGGTTTCTATTAGCTAAATTTCGTTTTCAGTTGGTGAGTTAATGAAATATTGTGTGTGCTGATAATCTGATGCAAATTCCTACGCACACACACACACGCCATTGTCATCATTATCAAATGTTCATATTCCATTCTGGCATGGGTTGGACTGTTCAGAGGTACATAAGGATGGGAATAGTAGATGAATCGAGGTAATGGGGGAGAGCTGCCTTTGACAAAATAGTGATGTGCAGGGGACAAGAAGTGGAAGGGGTGTTTGGAAAATAAGTGGGCTAAGCAATGATACTGAAAATGCATGAAAATCAGTAACTGGTTCCAAGGATGGTGAGTAGTAGGAGGATGAAATATGTGCAGTTCCACTCCCATAGTTACAGCAGCTGAGTGAAGAGTGCCATAGTCAATAGAGTGAAGGATGTTAGGAAGATGAGTTGTGGGAAGGGAGGGAGATTCATCTGGGAGAGATTGGGCTCAGTGGCATAGACAGAAGTAATATGCTTAGATAGATGGGTGTTCGTAAGCACAAAATAAAAAAGCAAGTCATCTTGTAGCCAGGTCTCACAGTCTCTTATAGTTTGTAAAGATTGCAATTGAAGGTATATATCTTGTTCACTTTTATTGATATTTTGATGTATACATTTCAGGTGATTCTAAAAGAAATGATGACACATGGACTCAAAAGTTTCCGCAAGTAATGTTATTTCAATATTCTCCATCTTTTAAATAATGCTTAATATGTTAAGTTGATGCAGAGGGAAAATTTTTTTTTTAATAATTTCAACCTTTTCATGATTTATAATTTTCACAAGTGGGCTGGCTAAGTAAAGTGAAGACTTTGAAGTGGTTTGTAAATTATGCTGGTGTTCATCAATTGGAATCACATGTTATAATAATTTAATTTAAATATGAAACTCCAGTACATGCCGGTTGCTATGAAAACCTTGAGCTTCCTTAATAGGCACGGTAAGAAAACCCGGCAAAAGGTTTCTTAACTTGATACAGGAAATTACGGGGGGGGGGGCTTCTCTGCATTGTATTAGGTAATATTTAGCTTCCAGAAAATTTACACTGAAATATGAATAATGGATAAGTGATAATAGAAGTTTGAAAATGTAAAGCTGTTCAGGAAAAGCAGTTGAAATGTGACAGTATTACATGATATTTAAAGTGCTGTGCACAAGAGGACAAACATGGGAGATAGTAAAACAAAATATTGTAAGGAAACTGTATGCATCAAATATCTTAATTCAGCAAATTGAAGTAAACTGATGTTTCAGGAAATTGTGTTTTAGAAGAATAAAATTTTAAAAACATATAATTGGTTGAAAAAGTTTCTCTCTACTGAAAGAAAATATAGTACAACAAAGAAAAAAATTAGAAATCAAGAAAAATGTTATACAGCTCAGTGGTTTAAGAGTAACATTTGAAAAAAGTCTCTTTTATAGTGTAGATCTCTGAATATCATCATCGTTTAACGTCCGCTTTCCATTGTGGCATGGGTTGGAATACAGTTTAGTAAAAAGATTTAGTGTAGTAATGATATTGTATATGCTTTTACAAACATTGTTTATCCTTTTCATATAGAATTTGAACAAATGTGTGAAAAATGAGCATTCACAGAATGATGTAGAATTTAAACTTCCCCAAATATCTCCTGAAATTATGCGTATAGCCAGTGAAAGACACCAGAAAGGCTTAATGAGTCCCTGGGTGTATCAGTTATTGTCTCAGGTAAATATTACTCAAACTCTTTTTGTTTTATTTTCTTTTTTCTTCATTACTTTCTCCTATTTTTGAGGATTGATTATGAAAACATCTGCTTATTTTAGGGTGAAGTCAAATTAGAGGTATGCTTGGAAGAGGATGTCAGTCGAGACCTTATTTCTTACGTGGAACTATATCGACCTGTCAGACAAACTCTTTATTCCGTGCTTTTTAATTTAAATAAACTAAAGATTATTCATGAAAATCAAAGTAAAGATAAAGGTAAGCTATATTTTAATCTTGATAATGTATGTACTCCACCCCTTTATTTAAATAGTGTAACGCAAGTCACAATTCATTAGTAAATAATGTTATGATTGTGTTATCATATAATGATGTGTGCTGCTTGATTTTGTGTGTAAAAGAACTATATGTTGATTATTAGTTTAAATTCGTTGATTTTTCTTCATAAAAATTTAAAGAAACTTAAATTAGGTTGGAAATTTTTTAATTTTTTTAAGAGAATGCAGAATCCAGCAGCACAGTTTTTCATTTTATGCAATGAAACTTTTGAAATAAACAAATTCTGGCTATAAATAGATATGAATTTTATTTTTATTATTAAAAGCCTTTTTTTTTTTTTTTGTGGGGAGGGGCTCCCCCTCAATTTTGATGTTCTTGGTCGATTACTTTCATGTCACAACTGGTACATTTTTTTTCATTTATTCTTTCAATTTTGTTGGAAATACATTGAGCAGTTACTTTTATGTTATAGCCTGAACTATTTTTCCTTGTCCCTTAATTTAAACAAAGAAGCAATTATAATTTTTTTCTGGTTTATCATTACCATTCAAAAGGTTATACAGAAAAGCAAACTTAGTAGCCTATAACCATAGTTCTTATACTTGGTTTTGCATTATCCTATATCGTTTTCCATTGTTCTTCAGGTGACCAGTCTTCCAAATCCTTCGAGGTCTGTGTCAAAGAATGGGTTGTCCGCAAAGGCGTATTTAGTCCACACTGTGAATATGTTGTTGCCCATCCGGTTGATTGGAAAACTCCAAGTATTGAGCGTTTGTGGCTAGGCCAGCAAGCTGATGACAAAAACAGACGATTAAGAGCATTCCTTACCTGTCTTAAAAGTGATACTCCTTTGATGCTAAACACAAATTATGTTCCACAACATTTACTGCTTATGTGTTGTGTTCACAGGTACTTTGTCGTTTTTATTTAAAAAACAGTTTAATTTTAGTAGGTTCTTGATTATTTTGATATGAGGAATATTAATGGAAATCTTTATTTGGTTCTCTCCTCGTCTTTTTGGTAACACTATTCTTTTATCTTTTACTCGTTCCAGTCATTGGATTATGGGCATGCTGGGGCACCACCCTGAAGGGTTTAGTCGAACAAATCGACACCGATACTTATTTTTTGTTTTTAAGTCTAGTACTTATTCTATTGGGGTTTTTTTTTTTTTTGGTTTTTTTTTTTTACTGAAACTAAGTTACAAGGACGTAAACAAACCAACACCAGTTGTCAGGTGGTGAAGAGGAAAGAAACACACACATTGGTCAGGCCAGGGCTATAGTAGAAGACACTTACCCAAGGTGCCATGCAGTAGGACTTCACCTGAAATTACATGATTGCAAAGCAAGCGTTTTATCCACACAGCCATTCCTGTGCCTATTATGGAAGCATTTTGAGGTTGGCGTTTTTAGAGTGATTAGTTTCCATTAATATCTAAGACATATTAAAAGAGTATACTGAAAGTATACCATCATTTGAACATCGAAGCATATTTTTCTCACATTACATTAATATTTACATTGTTCAATACATTGCATCACTTATTTTTGTTCACACCTCAAGTTATGCCCACACACATGTAACATTGTCTGCCTTTCTAGCAAGCAGCAGCAGCAGCAAGAACTTCCTGTTCTCTTGTCCTGGCTTAGCTATTCATATCACATGAATGACTCATCTGCTTCTTTTATGTGCGATTCAAAAATTTAAGTTTATTTTATTATTTATTTGTTTGTTTGTTTATTTATTTACCATTCCTAGGTATATTTTACAAAATGGTAGAATTCTACAAAGGCAAGAATTGGATGCTTTCTTAGCAATGGCAGTGTCTCCTCTTCTCCATGACATTCAGATCATGCAGGATCTAAAAGTATGTTTTTTCTTTTTCTTTTTTTTTTTTTTCCAAATTGTTTCCTTCTCATTTAGTTTCATTTGATCTCCATTTAATTTTTCTTTTTACAAAAGTTTGCTAGGAGTTTTTTTTTATTATTTGCTTTTTTTATTTCTTTTTAATATTGGGAGAAGAGATGAGACTATAGATGAATACTGTAGGGATATTTGAGAATTTGAACAGTTGTTTTCTTAAATGAAATACTTTTAAATGTCATGATAATGACAAAAACAGTCTTCTTGAGGAAAGACTACACATCTAGTTTTCTAAATGCTTTATGAATACCAAGTGAAGTTATGTTTACTGGCGTAGCATAATCTTAGTTTGTCATTATCCTATATGACAAGTAATTGTGCTAGAAGTTGCATGATATTAATAATGCATCCATAATGACTGTAGTACTGTTGATGAAATATATCTATGCATTAAAGACAGTATGTGAAATAGAAATGGGGGGGTGTCAAGGGTTGACTTAGCTAGCTGAATTATTTACCGCTACCAGTATAGTAAAACTGATAATGTTGGTTTGTTTCACAGCCTCGTCTGCTTTTCACATTGTAGCTATTTAGTTGACTTTTTGCTTTTTATTTTAATTGTATATGCATACAAGTTGTGGTAATTGTCATTAGTATGTATGAATGGCACTTCTATTAAATGTCTTATGATAACCAATCTTTGTTCATATAGATAGTGTACCTATAGATCTGTAATATACTTACCAAGAGAAGAGCTCTTTAACCCATGAGCATTTAAACTGGCCATATCCAGCCCAAATATGCTACCTGTTTTATGGTCTAGCCAGCCAGATCCAGCCCATCACATCCACTCTTCAATACCATTATAAAATATACAATCACATCATCATAATTTCAAAGCTACAAAATAATGCATTATGAATTAAAAACAATGTGAATGAAAAAGCATTACATTTAACAGAATAATATGAATGCTAAAGGGTTAAGCACATCCTCAAAGCTTTTTTTCCCCTCAGTGCACACTCTCACATGCAGCAACCAGCAGGTATACTTCCTTTGTTTCATGATCTATGTCAAGTCAAATAAACATCAATGAACTCAATTTATCCTACTTGGAATATTGTGGTTATGGGTTTGCATCTTCCAGTGTGGAGTGACTTAAATATGTTTTGGTTTTCTTTCCTACAGCTACCATCTATCAGTAACCGTGGAGTTCACTTAGCATCTCTTTTTATGGCTGGAATTGAAACTGCCATTTTTGCCAATGATATTTGTGGGGCTCCAATTCCATGGACCATGTGTTGCCCTTGGTTGTACTTTGATGGCAAACTTTTTCATTTCAAACTTCTGAAAGCAAATAACAATACTCCTCTCATTGATATGTGTGATGGACAGGTAAGATGACATTCGTTACACACACACACACACACACACTATTTTCATTTTCTTGTTTATAACTTGCTCAGTTGTTAGTATGTTTTCCTAAGTCAGTTAAATCACTCAACATAGTTCTCATTATTAAAAACAAAATGTTTTCATATTGTACCCATGTATAATATATTAATAACTTTCTTTTTGCCAAAGGCAAATATTACATCATGTATAATAAATTTGTGACAATTATCATTGCATGTAGAAAACCTGTAACTCTAGATTGTAATAGTGTTATTTTCAATCTGTTTTCAAAAATATCTAAGTGCTGACTGCTTATTTCAATTTATAAACTTGGTTTAACTTTTGTCTAAATACGACTTCAGCTACAAAGGAAATATTCCAACAAAAGAATAAAATGCATTAATTTGGATTAAGGATTTCTTACTCTTCTTTCTCACATTTTTAGGTTGATCAAGTACTTAAGGTTGAACGAATGAGACAAGCAATCTTAGAAGGACTGAAAGTAGAATTTGCCAAAGCCCCATTACCTGCTACTGCTCTCTACACCAATTATCCTTTTCCACCCTACTCTAATGTTAACTTCAATCATCGACCTCCTGGTGCCCCTCCAATTCAACCAAATATTTCTGCTGGTGGACAGAACCAGAACAAAGGTCGAGGAAGAGGCATCCTTGGTAAGTTTATATTTTTTTCTTATGTAGTAGCATGTATGGTGCATTTAAAGAATGTGGTATAGTGGCTACTTAGTACAACATAAGCAATGGTTGGAATCTGGCAGAAACATATATACAACTTGCAGAATATTTTTGCTTGAAATTTTACCAGAAGGTTTATTGAATATTGCTTTGTTGTGATATCTTATTTTTGCTAAAGTTGCTTTTCCAATGAAGTGGACATGTTAGTTTGTTTCTCTCCCTCCTCCCAACAAATAAGACAAATTGGGATAATTGGGCTTCCAAATTATCTATTGAGTGTAATAATATCACTCATTGATTATTTGAAGCCATGATTTTGCAATTGGCAGCTGCTGGTACAGTGATCCAATTGATTTGTACACCCTTTGTTTGGCATCACTACCCTCAGATAGTCATACAACTATAATTAAGCCTACTCAATCTTAGCGAAGATATCTTGGTTTCAAAATTACTAGAATTGTTGAAGCAAAATAGTTCTCTTCTATAGCAAGAACTTTAAACCCATTTTGAATACCAATCTAACTGTGTAGTGTGTTAGAATGAGTTGAAAATTGTTTAATTGAAGTTATATTTTTGACTTAAAACTTAAGACTTTTATTTTAATGCTGCTTATACAGATATGTATATATATATATATATATATATATAAAGGATGATGATATCTATATATATATATATAGCAATGAGGACAAAAGAAGACATGGGAAAGACAAGTTTTAACAAATGTGTTAGTTTAACACTTAAAAAGAAGGGAAAGAGTCTTGACATTTTGGACACCAGTCCTTCATCAGAAGATAGAAAAAGAAAAAGAGAATGGCCAAGAAAGGGGGTGGAGTGGCATGCAATGCTTTCAACAAAAACATTTTTCTTTTCTTTTAGCTGATTGTAATTTTGAGCAGTGATTTATGAAAATAAATTTTCTTTTCTTCAAGGCCGTTCACCTGTAGATGCTCGCGGTGGGCAGTTGGAGATAGCCGGAGTTGTCGTTGGCAGTTGGGGACCAAATCTTCATGGTGCAGCCCGTGGCCGTGCATCTAACATGGCCCCACAAGTTATGTCAGTTGGAGGACCAGGCAAAAGGTACTATAATCCTGTGCACCTTTTAACTAAATATATCTAAAATGTACTTTATATTTTATGTTAGTTGTTAAGCAAACTTGTTTCACACTTTTTAAATAATGAAGCAATTTAATTATATATTTTATCCATTAAACAAGTTTTTCATCTACAAAATATCCCTGACACATATCAGTATGAATAAAATCTATGCTTTGCTGAGGAGGTTTATTAAGATGAAAACATACCCAAAGTTATCTCTAATATTTGCTGAAATGATTAAAATATTAAATATTATTAGTCATTATGTTAATGTTGGGTTTTTTTACGTCATTTTTTATTTTTTAAACTATGTCTGATTTGGAAAATAATGTTGAGATAAATCTTGCTTCATGTCATTTTCCTAAGAATGGATAAACTTTCCAGAGGTTGATAGATCTTTATCAAGGCAAGTCCATAGCCAGCTTTATTAACCAACTGTCTAAAAGAATAACAGTAATCTCACACAAAACAAATCTACTTGTATTTTGAGCCAAAAAGTCTTGCTAAATCTCCTGGAAATAGCAGTTAAATTTCCCCTAACATGCCCTCCTGTCTTTGGGAAAGATACATTGGCTAATATATTTCTAGATATGTTTTTCCTTTGATTCAGCTATGACTAGGTTGGGACTAAACCACAACCTGTTTTAAAGGCTGAAAAGCAGTTAAGATGGCTGATCAGAGCATTACTGGCTAGTTATAACTGACCAAATTTAAACACTTTTGCACATTAATATAATTAATAAAATATAAGTTCTTGTGAAAATTTTATTTTCCAGAGTATCTCGTAATGTTGCATCAAACAGAGCAATTCGAGGAAAAGCTTCAACAGCTCTTTATGGCATGGGAAGAGGATTAAGGCAATCAGTAAGGAACATTGTATTCTTTTTCGTCGTTGTTGAACATTTTCTTTTTTTTTTTATCTTTTTTTCTTTTTTTGCAACCCTTTTGATTTTGATACCAATCCACTTAGGACCACAGCTGGTTCTATGATACACATTTTTACAGTTCTGTAAATTTATTCCAGCGGATGATTTGTGGGCATCCATTTTCGGTATTTTAGGGTGGTAAGGGCAACAAAGCCATTTCTAGCAATACAAGACACCAAAGATGTAAAATACGATTCTCAATTTAAGATAAGTCTGTTTTGTTTGTCTAAGCTTGTCTTATTTCGTCTTTGCTATATTGTTATGCAAGAGATGTGAAAATATGTCCTTAGATGCGAGTTCCCACTACGAAGGTGGTCTAGGTGCATGCGCACAGGCCACCAGGCTATGTATTATATATAGCTATTATCTATTCCCTACCTTCTGCGAAAGTGCGTGCACACATACCACTTGGTTATATATAATGTTCGTCCGTCTGACTACCAATCACCTGTGTGCTGGTGCCACATAAAAGCACTAGCTCCAAGACTCAGGTTCTGGTGGCACGTTAAAAGCACCCAGCACACACTGAAGTGGTTAACATTAGGAAGGGCATCCAGTTGTAGAAACCAAGTCAAATCAGATTGGAACCTGGTGCAGCACCCCGGCTTGTCAGCTCCAGTCAAACCATCCAAAAGGACGTTAAAGGAAGATGATGATGAGGAAATACACAAAAATTTAATCTTATGAGATATGACAGCCTTTTGTCAAACTTAAGTAGATTATACATTGTTTTATTTAAATCATACCTCACACAAGACAGCTTATTGACTTTTTATTTTTCACTCTCTTTCAGAATGAGGCTCGTTTTTCAAGGGGTCGAGGTTTCCGACCTCCTACCAGGCGTCCACTGAGAGCTCGTCCAAGGCCAGGAAGTAAGCCAAGAAATGCTCGAGGAGCTGGTGCAGTTGCTATTGTCCGTGGAAGAGGCTGCACTGTTGAAATTTCAGGAGAGTAAGTGCTAAATTTAGTGATGTTCCATATCCTTGTCTCTTTTCTTCAAATAACTTCAATTGTAACTTTTATAACATTCAATTGTGACAAACTCATCCATTGAGTTGATTTGTAGTTTTTGTAACATGGATCTGTTCTTTGTTGGCTTTCTTTCAACATTTTGTAGTGCACTCTAATCCCCCCCCCCTCCCCAAAGACTAAGCAGTTAAAAGTATTGGCAGTCATCAGTTTAAACTCTGCTACAGTCTTATGGCTCTGGAACCAAAATTCTGAAATCGTACCCAATGTGTAACTTTAGGTTCTTGCAAATCCTCATCCTTTAACATCCTTTTTCCATGCTGGCATGGGTAGCAACTGTGTTAAGTAAATTTGAAAAAATTCAATGAACATGAGAAAATAGTTAGAAGATAGATATGTTATATGCAGTGGACACTAGATGGTAAGAGTTGTGTAAGCAAGTATGAAAGAGTCAGCCAGTTGTAGGTTGACTTGGATTTTAGTTGTAGTGGTGAAACATAAGATAGAATAATCAAAGAGCACAAATAAGAGAAAGTGTCGGGTAGACCTGGGAAGCCCAAACCAAATGATGAAATTCTTAAAACTTTTTCTTTCTTCATATATATTGCTGGTGACATGTTGAAGGCACCCGGTACACTTTTTGGAGTGGTTGGTGTTAGGAAGGGCATCCAGCCATAGAAAACGGGCCAAACCAGATTGGAGCCTGGTACAACTCTCTTGGCTTGCCAGTTTCCAGTCAAACTGTCTAACCCATGCCGGCACGGAAAATGGATGCTAAATGATGATGATATATGTTTATATGTGTGTATATTCATATCTTTTTTTTTCTTTCTCTAATTCTTGCATTTTCTATTATACCAGGACTGGCTCTTCTGTAGTAAATATGTCTCAATTTTTATCCAACTCTGAAAGTGATAAAACTGGTAAATATGCTAATGCTGACGAGAAGGTCAATTCAAATAGTGCAATAAGCAACAAAGACAGAAAAGCTGGTGGTGTAAACAACAACAATAACAACAACAGCACCAATAACAACAATAACAGCAACCATGACTCCAATGAAACCAACTCTGTCTCAACCAAAAAGGAACAAACTAATAATGGCCCCTCTTCAACGGAGACTATAGTCATGGCAAAGGCTTAGCTTTCCAACTCAGGCCTGTTTTAACCCTGGTTCCTGTGACAGCGGAAATGTCCGGTGTCCACATCATTCCATTGTGTTTGTCCATTTTTTATATATATATATATATTTTACTCAAATCATTATTGGTAAAACATGGAAAGAAAAAATTATTTATTCATTTAAATTATTTTTAGCTTTTTGGTTTGCTTTTTTTCTTTTCTTCATTCATTAATTGGCTGAACAAAACATCTTTTTAGTTATTTTTGTTACTCTTTAGTAATTAGCATCATTTTCTTTTATGTGTGTGTGTGTGTGGATGTAAGAGTGTGTGTGTATACATGAGTGGATGTTTGTACACATTTTAAAAATTTGCAATCATCACCACTAAAATAACATTACTTTCTTTTTTTCTTTTTCGAGACTTGTTTTTTTGTTTTTTTTGTTGATAGAAACTTCTATTGGATGATTTTTAAAAAAATCTTAATAGTAGTAATAGTAGCATGAATCAGTATGTTAAGATTAAATCATTTTTATGAATTTATGTAGGCTATTTTATACTTCTTGCATGCAATAGTTTTCCAGTTTCCTTGAATTTTCAAAATTTACACATAAATAGCATTAAATGAAAATAGGTAGTTTTCAATCACGCTTCAAGATAATTCCTCTATTTCATAGTCATATATTTAAATTTAAAAATACTTCATTTATAAAGTACATAGCTATTGCTAGCGTATTATAACAGAATATAATGACCGTCTAGGTACTATATTATTCTTAGGGTACTATATAGTGTGAACAATTCTTCACTGGTTAGTATCAAGTATTGTAAACTTGACAATTGTTTAGTAGATCACTGTGCTGAGTTCAGTGAAACTCTTGCAAAGTTAGCTCTATCGTGTTTAACTTGTCCATTATGCTCTAGATTAGACACAATCTTCATAGTTTCTCCAATATTGCAGTGAAAGTGCCATCTGTATCAGATGGTTTGTTACTGTAACATTTGTTGCCTGAAAAGATAACCCTTTTTTTTTTATCCAATTATTAGTAGATAATTTTATCAAGACTGAATTGAAATTGCAGTAGCTTTGTTAATTACAAGTTTATTTACTGATTTATTCTAGCTGAGCCTAAACTTATTGTCTCTTGTATTTTTTTTCCTCGTTTTCTTTTTTCTTTTTCATGTTTTACCAGACACCTGTTTATAGTCCATTTGCAACAAAAACTCATTCATTTACAAATATTTTATGCCTAAAAGTGTATTCTTCAGATCATAATTATTCTGATAGTTTAATTTAAACTGATCAGAAAAGAGGAGAATGAAAGAAAAAAAAAATGCCATTATTTTGTTTAGATAATATTTGAAAAATGTTTTGATATTTAGTGCATAAATAAGTTGGACTGGATTAAATTAGCTGATTAGTGCTTTTGCATGCTTTTTGTGCATGCATGAATATCCAGTTGACATCTGCACTTATTTGTGAAGATATACTGTATCATACATTGGAATCCTTGGTAACTCAATATGTTGCTATTTGGAGTTTTCGTTCATTGGACTATCTGACTGATTCATTAAAAAGCCAAAATTTTTTCATGTTCCATTTATGGAGCCAAAACAATCAGCTAAAGTTCACTCTTTCTTTTCTCTCTCATACTGCATACTCTACTCTTCCAAAAAAAAAAAGTTTGCTGGTTGAACATTAGCTCAGTGTTTTAGCTCTGTTTCAAAACAGTGTGTCCCCACTTCATCTTGTTATTTAAACATCTGTATGCTTACTGTTGTGACAGGAACCATGCTGTGCAGGGAATTAAGCCTGTGTAAGTACGGCTGAAGTTGATTTATTTTTGACTGCATTTTATACAGAGAAATGTATTATTTTTGTACATTTCATATTTGTTTTTGTACAATGACAAATTTTTTTTTTTTTTTTTGGCTATTTTTTTTCCCTTGTGCTGGCAGAGGCTCATTTAACAATGAATGATGCTTGTGTCAGTGACTACGATATGCAAGATGGGCTGTGCTACTACTATTAGTACTACGACTACGACAACAGCAGCCATGATCGAGTGGTGATAATGAGACTTGGCTATCACTGCGAGCTTCCGCTGCGAGGGCAGTCAATAGTTATTAAGCAAGTACTGCCTCTTGAAATAATTAACCAACTTTTCAGACACCTGAAAGTATTACTGAAAAAAAAAAAAGATTTTTTTTTTTTCCAGCCCCACTTGTTCTCTCTCTTTTGAAAAATCTGTTCTAAATGATAAACATTATACCAATAACAGAATTCACCTCCAACCGCAGATGTTCTCTTAAACAAAAGACTTATTTGAGTTTCTAACATAATCCTAATGTTACTATGGATTAAGTCATTAGATGGGAAACTTGAACGGTGCCCGTGCCAGACGTGGGCCTGGTCTATGGACGCTTGGTTTCAAAACAGAACAAAACAGAAAACACAATCACTGAATATATTGTGCTATTTCCTTTTTATTTTTATTTTTATCCCAACTAAACCTGATGCTCTTTAGATCATATTGAATTATTCCTGATTGCAAAAGATAAGTGAGTTTTCATGGCAAGTTACTTTGTATCCAGTTTTAACTAGATGTATCTTAAAAATCATGTGTAGGTTTAGTTAGCTACCATGACATCTTTTTTATTATTTTAACTTCTCACTCTGTCTTCATGTATCTACAACATATAATGTTGGACTTAACAGGATGCACATAATACCTTTTTTGTGTTGTATTATATGATATTTGATTTTTTTTTTTTTTCTTTCTGTTATGATTTCAATTCTTTTGATTTCTTCTATAATTTCATTATTGTCCTACTTCCACTTCTATCTACTAGAACTACATATTTGTCTTGGTGAGTTGCTTTACTTTTAAAATCAGACAGCTGGGACAAAGTAAATGCTTAATGATTTCAGTTCTAATTGATATATTCAGGTTTGTCTGTCAAGTCTCGTTAGCACTACTTGGTAGGGAGGAAATATAGACTTATATCTATTCCTACAAAACAAAACTGATTTATTAGCCTAACTATGCACCAACTTGTGACCAATAGCCAATCAATGGCTGCAAATCATTTTCCATAAACTTTTATAATTCACAGTTGATACTGCATCAGATGCTGACTAGACTAATGTAACATTAAAACAAATGACAATAAACACACTTGCTTCAAATAAGCAATCATTCTTTATCTTGATTTGCACAAAAAAAAAAAGTGCAATTCAAAGTTTCCTATACCAAATTGACAAATCAGCTTCCCAATAGAATTTAGTGACTGACATTTCCTTTGATGAAACTATCAATTTAAGGTAAATAAGCCATTTTACATAATTATGATATGTTTGTAAAACATACCATTGGATGAACTTTTCTCACCTTTTTATGATCAAGCATCTTAAATTCTATTGTCTTAAATGCTGAATTATTGGATACTTAAGGTACCAGTTCTTGATGCAACATAAAGTAACTGAAAAATTTATGGCCTCAATAGGAAAGAAAAAAAATTGAAGGACGTTTTTGTGAGGTTCAGTTCTCAAACTTTATTTTGCTGTCATGTGAAAAAAAATATATATATTGGATCGACTAGTGACCTTTTTAGAAAAAAAACATTTTTGGTTTGTATACAGGGGAAAAAATAATTTCTAAAATGCATCCTGTTGTCCCAGTAGCTTTAAAAGGTATGACAAAAAAAATATTTAACATTAAAAAAAAATTGAATGCAAGGGAAAATGCTTAAGATAACTGCTGTAGTTTAGTAATATTAAAAGGAGCCAGACAAAATGGTATCCTTGTTTTCTTTTCCCCGCAGATTTGACAAAACCAAGAAGCAGACTTTGAGTCTCTAACCCTTAAATTAAACTTAACTTGGTTATTTCAAGCATCAAAGCTGTAAACTTTGCAAAATACACCCATGTGTGTACTTTTACCTCACCATATGTTGCTGTCTTTTTCATGATTCAATGATTTTGGCTTAACAGTATGGCTTGAGAATGTAGATTCCAAATACAAATTGAAAAGGAAGTTACAAGTTTTTGTTTTTTTTAAACTTTTTCTCTTTTTTTTTTCTTTTTTTTTTAAAGAAAGATAAAACTTTACTGAGAAATATTGAATTTGCTACTAACAAATCTTGTTGGTCGGCAGTGGACTGGCATTAAGTTGCCATGCTGAGTATCTTTATTATTTTCAATTGTAATAAATATCCTAACCTTACTCTAATGAAACTTAATGTCTAGTGACATCACTCATAAGAGTTAATGTCAAATTAGCAAATTATGCTGAATCAGAAGTAGCAAGAATTGATTTTATTTCAACTTTATTTTTTCTTTTCTCCCTTCCCCATTATGTAAACTTTTGCTAAATTGTCTAAAGTATGAAAACTATCAAATAATAATAATGCTAACCAGTTCCTTCTTTTTCTATGTGGTCTGGATTTAAGTTTGGACAAACTTTGTAGCTTTTCAAAAAATTATTAGTGCGAGTCTTAAGTTTTTAAAAACATTTTTTTTAATTCTTTTAAATTGAACTGACTCTTATTTCATTTTACTTGTCTTTAAATAATATGTACTGTACTTGCCTAATAGTAAAATTAAACTTTTTGTTAATCTCAAATGTAGATATTATATAACGGTACAAAAGCTGAAGCTTTTAACATTGTAGTTGGAAGCAGTAGTGTTTTTGTTTTAGAATGTCCTTTGTTTTTTTTTTTCCTTAAATTCATTTTAATTCTTTAACCTTTATGTAATGTATGGGTTCCACTCCAGAGTAATTAGTGCAAAGAATGATGATGAAAATGGATTATTTGAAAAATATTACATTAAAAGACAATGCTTATCTCTAGACACCTTTTTGTAAGGTGACATCATTATTGTTTCTCCCTTCAGTTAAACTGATGGAGATATCTGAAGAGAATTATGATCGAAGTTAAAAAATATAACTCTATTTCATATATATATATATATATAAATATTTCACACTTCTTCCCTAATATTGTTTTTCTTTCTCTCCTTTTATTATTTCAAATTCTGGATTTCTTGGCAATATAACTTCTGTTTCAATTTTTTAAATATTGTTTTCTAATGGCCATTTAAAGAGTTAATGCTTTCATTTCATAGGGTGAGCTATAGGTAGTTGCATATTACACACACACACACACACATCTAAACTAAACATATTTGAGTTTCAATATTTGCTTTTTGTGCTGTTTGATAAGATATTCTCTAATTTCTCTGAAATGGATTTAATTAGTGTCACTTTCCACAATAATTTATTTTAAATTTGCTGGTTGTGGCAATCTTCAATTATTTTTTTATCCTATAACACACACATTTAAAATGTGGTTATTTTGTGGAGATCCAACTTAAGATGTGACCACTAATTATAATTCTTAAATATTTGACATTTTTAATGTTACTCTCATTTAGTTGATGGATTGGACATGATTTTAATTTCTCTTTTTTTTTTTTTTTTTAATGTCTTGTTGAAAGAGAAGTCTGTAATTTCTAGAAATTTGCATTAAATTTTGGCTAAAAATAATCTAGTAATGGGATATTTCTATTAATGCATCTCTTGGATTGTATTTTCTTACAAGAGGTCCTATTGATTTTAGGGTCTATTTTGACATTGCCAATCATGTATAAGAATTGTAATAATAGCAAAGCTGTTTTCCTTCAGCTGTTATATGCTGCTTTAAAAACTGCATTTTAGCTTTAACACATTGCCATTCTAGAAAAGTAAGTTTATATTTGGTCAGCTCACCCTTCATATTATTCAATTCAATTCAATTCAGTTTGACATGTTCAGCATTTTTTTTTTTTTTTTTCATTTTTATATTTTTCCAAACAATCCCATTACACTAAGTTTTCTTGATATGTAAAATATTTGCTAGTTCTTGTTTTATGATGGTTTTTGTTCAGAAATACAAACAAAACACATTAAAGCAACCTTTTTCTTTCTTTCTTTTTTTTTCCCCTAACATAATTTGTCTATGCTCTTAATTAGGCTTTGCATGAACTGAAGTGTGGCTTCATTACTTAACTAAATTGAGGCAAATAGTTGCTTTCTCCTCTTCTCTTCTGTGCAGTGTACACAGCTGTATAAGTAAATATAAATGGTCGTTTATTCTTTGGAATTTTTGTTCACTCACTTGGTTGGTTTCTTAACCTTTTCCTCTATCTTGGGACTCTAATGATTTACTAAAACAGACCAATATTAACATTGCAATACATTTTCTCTTTCTTTATTCTGTTTTTCTTCCCCTCTTTTTGTCAATATATATGTATATATATCTATATACACACACACATACATATATATACATATATTTTTTTTTTTCTTCAAGCATGTGTTATTTTATCAAAACAAAATATATTTGCTTTTAGTTTTAGTGAAACAGCAAAATTATTGATGTTAAAAAAAATAGTTATATCTATAGACAGAGAGTGTGTGTGTGTGTACTGTGCATCGTAATCAGCTTCATCTTACTCTAAGGTATGAACAAACTATCCCTTTCTTGCCCTATGCCCACGAGCTGAAGTGAGGATGACATCTCTCTGGTGCATCTTGTATTAAATACCATTTAATATAAGACATTTTATGACAATATTCTAGCACCCACTGCTTCAATTTCAGCTCTCACCTATTCCCCAGGCTAAAGTAGCCACTATATATTTTAGGGGAGAGAAGGGCAACTCATTTTTTTCTTCTAACTTCAATCTTCTTCCCTATAATTTCAAGAACTTTTAATCAGGGAAAAATAAGCCCAAACCCAACTGTTGCTCTGACAGTATACTTAGGTATAACTACAACTCTATTCTCTCTACCAATCTCAATGGTTTATCACTGTACGTTGCGGAGGGCTAAACCCAGTGGTCAAAGCTCACAGTGGTATGGTTTGTCGTTATTTTAATAAATGTTGTTTTGTGGAAATCTTTTTTGCCTTCTGTTTTCTTTTCCTTAATCTCCTCTACTATTCAACAAAGTATTTGGAATACTTGCACTTGTTTTTTTTTTTATTTGTTTTTTTTCTGTTTCAGGTCCCCAAGTGATTTTACTCAGGGTACTAAAATCAATTGGTTGCAAAGAACATATGTATAAATGAGAATATAGGTCTGTAAATAGAACCATTGGCTTGTTTTGTTTTTTAACTCTTGTGTAGGCTAGCCATTTGAGATCTTTAAAACAAAAGTAACCTACCTACAGAGATAGAAATCCAGCTCCGTTCAAACTGTCCAACCCCTGCCAGCATGGAAAATGGACATTACATGGTAGGCTTGAAGTGCTGCTTAGTGAAAAGCTATGAACTCAAATTCTAGGCAAAGTCAATTCTGGCTTCGTAGTTAAAACAATTTAGAGATAAACATGTTTGGGTCCAGGTTAAACAGTATATCAACTTGTACCAGCAGAAGTTCATCACGCGTACATCTTTTTAGAATCGAGTTCCTGTAACTTAGTCTAGAATTCTGAGTGTTTGTCATCCCCGTCCCAACTTGAAGAACACAAAGGGAAATGATTGACAAATGAAGCCTAGGTAAATATATCGTGGAAGTTGTTCCCTTTTATGTGAAAACTCATCTGTGTATCAATTCTCTAAATCAGTTATATTGTCTTTCATCCATTTCAAATTATTATAATTCGCCAAGATTAAAAGCTATCAGAAGATAAAATCTCTACCCACTGACCCATTCGGAGATTTTTAAAAAATAAAAATAAAAAAAACTTTTATTGTATATCAGTCTTGCTCCAATCTCCTACAAAATAATCTATTGTACTCCTCAGTCAGACTACCAGTAATTTGTCTAGTGACCAGGAATCTTTATCAACTCAACTCAACTTATTCTGAAGTTTCTTTAACAGATCCAAACACTACTATAGCTTTCAACTTAGATGTTTCAGAGCCTCTATGCAATTTCTCAACATGCTTGAAATAGCAGCAGCGAAATCTCCTTCAGGTAGCACCTGCCATCTTTAAAAAGGTTCACATTAGATATTGATGGTTCTGAATATGCTATTACTGGGGGGAGGGATGTGATGATCCTGGGTTTGTTTGATCAGTCAGGTTTTTAACAGCTATTTGAGCCAGCTAACCTTGCAGCACTTTACTCTATTGTAACAAATTCTTTGAATTTGGAAAGTGAATAAATAGGCCAAACTTGTGTTCTGACTTTCACCCTGCCAAACTATTCCACATATACCATGAACAAGTTAGGAAACTACAATAGTCACTCAACTTACTTTATGAACAGCCAAGTCTCTTGAATAATACCGTCTTTTTGATAAAGGTTTTGAGTCCTAAATTGTAGGACTGTATTAATAATAAAGTGCTACACCTGAAAGATGTTTGATCTAATATTTGCATATTCAGGGTAGTGAATTCTAGTTAGAGCATTGAATTGAATACTTTGCCACTTATTACAATCTGTCTAGGATTATTGAATAATTCAGCATTCACTACAAAGTGTAACCTGATATTATCACAAACAAAAAAAAACAAGTCTAAGGAAAATGGTCATCTCTATCAGTAAAATAATACTTGTGGAAGGGTGAATGTTGTTTCTGGGCCAAATCTTTTGTTGAGGAGAAATGATCTTTTTCGGTTCAAGTAAAAGTCAATCCTTTATAAAGGGTAAAATTTTTCCCTCTGCAAAAATATTCATATCTAGGATGGTGTATGTTATACACATTTTTTTCCCCTTCTGTGCTTGATCTGACAGACTAGTGGTATTCTGACATGTCACACAGTTCAAATCCTGCCATGGTCAATTTTTGCCCTTGCAGAGTTATATAAAATGTTCCCCTTCTGTGCTTGATCTGACAGACTAGTGGTATTCTGACATGTCACACAGAGTTCAAATCCTGCCATGGTCAATTTTTGCCCTTGCAGAGTTATATAAAATGTTTCAAACACTAGCTTCAAGAGTTATTTACACCACCTTATTTGTGTACTTGCTTTGCACTTTGACGTAAATATACGCCATTGCCTGAGCTAACACCTGTCAACCTAAACGTATGCCAACTATATCTAAATATTTACACCATGGATGTAAACTTTTGTTACTATATAAGCTTTAGTTTAGGTGATGATATCACTTGGCTTACAATCAACTCAAAACCAATCTGCATTCTTCAGCCAATGTAGCTGGATCTTGTGGTCCTGCTTGTAATTTACGGTTGGGTTTGTCATCACATACTACCACCCCGGTTGCGTCCTATCACTCTGGCTTCGTTGTCTATGCCAGTTTCATTCAATATAGTCGTTGCGTCCAGCTACACCAAGCCCCTCTGCCACACTTATGGTTCAAACGATGATTCTGAGTATTTTCCTAGTATGCAATTGGGTGATTCAGATAACAATGATATTCCGGTAAATCAAAGATACAGGTGGTGATTGGCTTCTAACTACAGGAGACAAAATCAAAGTTCTTGCCCT
>JAOPUL010005855.1:24371333-24382826 GCA_027564515.1 Octopus rubescens | reverse complement strand
TCCACTCACAAGGCTTTGGTCGGCCCGAGGCTATAGTAGAAGACACTTGCCCAAGGTGCCATGCAGTGGGACTGAGCCCGGAACCATGGGGTTGGGAAGCAAGCTTCTTACCACACAGCCACGCCTGCGCCTAGCTATGCCTGCGCCTAGCCATGCCTGCGCATCATATAAATAATATTATCAATTCAGATAACACAGATATATAACTTATATTATTAATTCAGATACCATAGACATATGTATCTGTATTATAATATAACTTGTACAATCATGATAATAAGCTTTTACAATAATACAGCTTGTGTAATTATTCAGTTTGGGGTTTGAATCAGTATTATGTTTAGTATTATGTTTAGTATCTCGCTTACTGTCATTATATTCATGTACCTGTTTCACCACTTATGAAAAGGTGAGTGACCATGCACTCAGTTATATAATTGAAGCAGAAGATAAATCTTTTGAATATTAATATTTATCAGCTGGTACTCCACTTTTTATGTCTGGAATATATCTTTATAGTTTGGTGTCCATATTGGGCTGGGTGAAAAATTGCCTGAAAAAATTGCCTGAAAAATTGCCTATGTTAGACATTCTGAATCAGAAATATTTGATTGAATCTGCAATAAAATGTTTAAAAAATGAAAATAAATAAACAAAATTCTACATTTAATGACTGATTACAATATTGTTGTGTTTTTTTTTTGAGCTTTTATTTACCATTCATAAATGCTGTGTCATTTTTGTTTTATTATCTTTTTATTTATCTATTTACATTGGTGTAGGCATAGCTATGTGGTTAAGAAGCTTGCCTTGCAACCACATGGTTTCAGGTTCAATCCCACCATGCTGCACCTTGGGCAAGTGTCTTCTACTAGCCCTGGGCTGACCAATGTCTTGTGAGTGAATTTGGTACACAAAAACTGTGTGGAAGTCCATTGTCCATGGTATAAGGATTTGGAAGCTTAAGAATCCTTTAAATGGTCAGAGATTTAGGGACGCCCTAATTCAGAAATTTAATGAGAAGGAGGAGGAACTACAGACTTGTAATATAGAGGGCAACTGGGAGTTCCTATGGAACAGCCTGCTGTGTGCCACAAACCAAATCTGTGGCTGGTGCAAAGTCCCAACCAGATCAAGGGTGATGTAGTGATGGAACGATGTAGACAAGGCCATTAGAGCGAAGAAACAGGCCTGGAAGGACTGGAGGAATGGTGGTAGCAGAGAACTATATCAGGTAGCTAGGAGGGAGGCTAGAAGACAGGTATACTTAGCCAGGGGAGAAGCAGAAAGGAGGAAGTTTTCCAATGTTCTGCAGCTTGAAGTGTTTCGGATTGCAAGACAGTGTGTCAGAGAAAATTGTGATGTTGTAGGAGAGAAGTGTGTTTGCATGGATGATGGTTCACTTGCAGTTAGTGATTCTGCAAAGAAGGAGGCTTGGAAGAACCACTATGAAAGATTGATAAATGTAGAGAATGCATGGGAGAAGGATGGCCTGCTTAATGTGGACCCAACAGAGGGACTGGCTATCCGAATCGACAGTAGCTTAGTAGATAAAGCAATTAAAGATATAAAGACAGGGAAAGCCCTCGGCCCATCAGGAATCACAGCTAAGCTGCTTAAAATATCTGGCAGAGTGGGATATGACTTAGTCACCTGTATAGTTAATCAGGTTGTCCACAAGGGAGTTATACCCAACGATTGGTGTAGCAGCATTATAGTCAACTGCTACAAAGGCAACGGTGATACCTTAGACAGAAATAATTACAGAGGTATCAAATTGCTGGACCAGGTGATGAAAGTTACAGAAAAGGTCATAGCTCAATTAATTAGGAAGAGAGTTAGCCTAGATGAGATGCAGTTTGGATTTGTGCCACTGATGTTATCTTCCTGGTGAGGTAACTGCTGGCCACCACAGTTGTCTTGGTCTACTGAGCCAGTGGTCAGACTTCCAAGTCTAAAGAGTGGGATCAGATTGCTGGTCATTGCAGCTGACTTAGCCCACTGAGTCACTGTGGTCAGACCTCCAAGTCTAAAGAGTGGGATCGGTTTTAGTGGAGAGACTCTCACTTTAGAACTTGGCCAAAATAAACCTCTATATTGGGTTTTGTTGACATGGAGAAAGCCTTTAACAGGGTCCCCTGCTCCCTTATCTGGTGGACAATGCGAAAGCTAGGGATAGATGAGTGGTTGGTGAGAGCTGTAAAAGTCATGTACAGGGATGCTGTCAGTGAGGTGAAAGTCACCAATGAGTATAGCAAGGAAGTTAATGTACAAGTAGGAGTCCACCAAGGATCGGTTCTTAGCCCCCTTCTTGTTTATCATAGTCCTCCAAACTATAACAGAGGAATTTAAGACTGGCTGCTCTTGGGAGCTCCTCTACGCTGATGATCTTGTTCTTATTGCTGAATCATTACCAGAACTAGAGAAGAAATTTCAGGTATGGAAGCAAGGTCTAGAATCAAAGGGCCTTAGAGTTAATTTAGCAAAGACCAAAGTCCTGATAAGTAGGAAAACAGACAAATCACAGATCCCTTCAAGGAGATGGCCCTGCTCAATATGTAGAAATAGTGTCAGGAGAAACTCCATATGGTGTACCCAGTGCAAGCTATGGACACATAATAGATGCAGCAGTATCACTGGAAGATTAACAGAGAAAGTAGTCTTTACATGTGGCAGATGTGCAGGTACATTAAACACCAGGAATGTACAAAACGTGGATTCCCTCAAATATCAGGGAAGATCCTTAGAAGTAGTAGACAGTTTTCGTTACTTAGGTGACCAAGTTAGCAGTGGTGGAGGTTGTTCCGAAAGCATAGCTGCTTTCGTAACAATAGCTGGGCAAAGTTCAGAGAGCTACTACCTCTGTTAGTAATGAAGAGCCTCTCCCTCAGAGTGAAAGGCAGATTGTATGATGCCTGTGTGTGAACAGCTATGCTACATGACTACTGAGGACATGAAATGAAGCTTGCATGCTCTGCTGGATGGGTAATGTCAGTTCTTATTGAGAGCCACTGTTCTCTTTGACTTGACTGGTGCTTTTATGGATCATTTTGGCTTGATTTCTCTGGCTGGATGCCCTTCCTATCACCAACACTACAGAGTGTATTAGGTGCATTTTCTCCTAGCTCTGCATTAAAGAAGTTGTAATGTCCTAGCATAGTTTTTTTCAGCTAGATACCCCCTCCCTTACCAACCACTTTATAGTGTGGATTGTGCATCCTCCACCTTGTTTTCTATTCCTATTCAGAGTTACTGTCCTCTTAAAGAGAATGCAGTGCTGTCTATTGAACAATGATCTCCATTTGTTTCTTTATTTTCACATGGTTTTTACAAATGAATCTTGTTGCTATCACCAAACGATTTTTAGATCCAGTAGAGATACAATATCAATGTAGCTAAGTGTGGCCAGTCTGAACAGATGGAACTATCTTTACACAGGTTGGATTTGGTAATTTAAATGTTAAACAGTAAATAAAATGCAAGGCAATGCATATGATACAAAATGTGTGGGTCATAAACTGAAGACATGCATCATGAAAATATAATACAAATAATAAGTATTTTAAAGTTTTCTCACCAAAGTTATCAGAAAAAATCCATTTCCAGTGCCTAAATCAACAATAGCATCAGTGTGTTTTATTTCTTTGCAGTTTTTTATCCATTCAATGATATTTTTTTGGCACTTCTGTCCAAACCTTAAAAAATATATATACATTTTAAAGATCATGATATTAATTCAAGGGAACATTTTTTTAAATGTGAAAATACTTAAAGATATCTAAAGAAAGAGGCAAAAAATTAAAACATCTGTGAAGTAAAATTAGTCTCAAGGTTAACTTGAACTTTTATCCCATAAGTGCAGAGGTCAATAAAATTGAGCACCAGAAATGAAGTGATTTTGATTTAATTGAGTAAGCCCCTCTCTTACTTAGGTGTGAGCTTTTGCAGGTGGGAGAAATCATTATTCATGTAAATTTGATGATGATAGTGGTGGTGATGGTGATTAATTTCTCACCCTTAATGACAGTGAAAAGAAAGGGATTTGGAATCTCATTGTACTCAACTAACTACAATATATCAATGTAGTCCCAGACCAGACCCAAACATGGTATATTTGGTTATTCTGGATCTATGGGTTGTATCTACACATTCTATTTACTATCGTGTTCAAAAGGTTTTCTGAAGAAGAGGTAAATGACACAGCAACAAACCTGAATTTATAGTGAAAGGCATATAAGAAGTTGTGATATTCATACCTTTTCCAAGAATATTGATTTCTAACACGTGCACAAGGGCACCAATTTCAGGGTGGTGTGTAGCTGGTTATATCATCCCCAATACTTAATTTTATCATCCCTGGAAGGATAAAAGACAAAGCTGATTTCAGTGGGATTTGAACTCAGAACATTAAGTGTCGCAACTACATATTGATTTCAAATTTTGGTACAAGGCCAGTAATTTGAGGGGAAGAGTAGGTCAATTACATCGACCCTGGTGCTCAACTGGTACTTATCTTATTAACCCTGAAAGGATGACAGACAACGTCAACCTCGGCAGAATTTGAACTCAGAACGTAAAGATGGACAAAATGCTGCTAAGCATTTTGCCTGGAGTGCTAACAATTCTGCCAGCTCGCTGCCTTGTGGCAACTAAATATTACAAGATATTTTGTCCAATGTTCTAACAATTCTTTTCTAACCCACCACTTTTTTCAAGAATATTAACATCAGACATGAATATCAACTTCCTAAAAGAAGGATTCTACTACCCCCAGTCACACACACTACCATCATCTGTCACAATGTCAATATTTATTTGTGAAAATAATTGTTACAAAAATAATTTTTTTTTTTCTCTAAAGTTTGCAAGTTCAAACAAGTTTGTATGCTGTGAAGACATGCAAGACCACCACTAATTTCTAGTTTCTATTTATTTGTTGAGAGTGGTAGATTATCTATTTATAAGGATGACTTCAGTAATCTTATGTTTGCTTATATCCTTAGTTATTCTGGATTGGAAAAGAGCAAGCTAGACAGGAAACAAAATATCAGGTTTATTTAGTCATAACAAGAGAAGTTGAGGGTAGGCAGTTAGCAAAATATTCAGCACTCTAAAGGTGAGACACATGAAGTATTTTAAATTTTAAGAGTATTTGCATGAATCAGAATGACAGTGAGGAGAAGTGTGCTCAATACAATACTGGCATACTTAGCTCTTAGGGAATCTGAAAAGTATAAAAGTGAATTATTGAATGAAGAATATGAGTGAGATAGTGAAAACCTACACTCAATGGAAACACCAGGAGAGCCTCTAAGGAGTCTGCATGAAATAGCAACAGAACTTCCTCAAATTACACACTACCATCTTAAAAAGGGAAAGACACCATAGGTTTGCTCAGTCAAAACTGACCTGGGACTAAGCAACAACAAAAAGTCAGCTGTAGAGATTAGTTATGATGACATAAAAGCTGGAAAAGTTTTAGTCCAACTAGGATAATAGCTGAAATACTAAGAGCATGATTTTTTTTTTTTATTGATTAAAAATTTTTTTTTTTTATATTAGCTGGGTCTGAAGGACGGGGCAGTGTCCCTAGCTTTCATGGGTCTCAGAGGGCCTGTGAAACTAACACTGTTAATGTTCTGCTTAAACTGTTGCAAGTTGGCAACTACAAGAAAGATGTGCATGGTGACAATTCCAGAGGAACAACTTTCTAGGAAGGAAGAACTAGACATAGTAGTAGGGGCCTGGGAGAGGGCTTGTAAATAACACGATTGATGAGAGGAGTAGAGACAATAAGTTGAGAGAGCTTGCATGGAGATGGCACAAGACCAGCCATATTAGAGAAGGCAAGTGACTTCATGTCAACCAGTCAAGTGGCCTTTAAGTATGTAGCAGCAGCACTGCACCAGATGTGAGAAAAGTCTTTACTGTTGATCCCACTAGAGCTTTGTAGAGAGTTTGTAGTTGTTGGAAAACTAAAATACTTTTCAGCTCTGAAGAGAAGAGCTTGTTCAGTGATGCAGCCATAGCTATGTTGAGAAATATACAATGATAGTAATGCCTAGAATATGTGGTGATCACATGGGTTCTTCTAGTGTGTTGCTCATGTTTAAGTGAAATGAGGTGTGATGATGCTTTCTAGATGGAGCAATGCTTGTGGTTTTTTGCTGTATTAGAGGATGCATTTAAGGTCCCTGTTCATGGAATTGGTGTAAGGTGTCTAGGTTGCATGGGAAAGATTAAGGAAGAATGAAAGGTGGTATCATCTGCATCACTGGAGGTGACAGCAAGTAGGTCATTGGTGTATAAAAGGAACAGTGTGGGGGTGAGAACTGAACTTTGGAGTACAGCAGAGTTGATAGAGTGTAAGTCAAGAGGGAGCAGCTCCACCAGCACAGGCTGCAATATTGCAATCCGATAGGAAACTACTAATCTAATTTCTCTATATAGTTTGTTAACTTGCAAGAAATATCAACTAAATCTCCCTCAACCATATCTTGTCTGCTCAATCAGGGCTGATTTGGAGCTATACAATAACAATAGGCACACAGCAATTGATTAGAGAGTGAAGAGAGTGCAATATGTTCGGATTGTCACATGATTAATCAGTGCATAAGGTGCAACCCACAGATCTTTCTTTCTAGTCATATTATGTTTCTGAGTGGCTAAGGACCATACTTTACATTCCAACAGAATAAGCAGCATGGTTCCCAGCTTAGGACAACTTGAACTGTGTGTGTTGTTTAGTACCAGGTCAACTAACAGTTCAATAAATTAGATTATCATTTTCCTTTTAAAAACCACCAGATGGGTTTACAAGGTCATTTAATTCTCAATGCCCATACCCTCTTAACTATAAATAAATACCATTAAAAAGTACAGCTTCCTGATACAGACAGTGATGGTAATGTGTAACTCATAGATGGTAAGCTTAATCCATTAAATGGTTTGGCCCCACCATCTTTTGGATGCCTTTTTTAACAGTTGCATGCCCAGTCTCCAGTCTAAGTTAAGTGTCCTCCATTTTTCCCCACCAGTCACAGAAGCCCAGAAGATGGAGGTGGGGGCTATGGATACTAATCAGTTTCCTCTGCCTTAAACTATTGAAAAACAAAAAGTATTTTGTTAGCTTATTTTGCTGAAATGGAGAAAACTAAAGATAGATTAAGTATTCCTAACCACAGATGCAGATGTTTAGCATGGGAAAATTGAATATCATTATCATCATCCTCAATTCAATGCCCACTTTTCTGTGCTTATATGGGTTGAATGGAATTTGTTGAGGTGGATTTTCTATGGCCAGATTCTCTTCTTGTCACCAACCCTGACTTGTTTCCAAGTAAGGTAATATGTCCCCATGGCTAGACATATTTCCATGGAAGATTGGAAATGAAGAACACCGCTTGCATAACAGTGACACTTGCTTACAGCTATCACGTGATGTCATCATCATCATCATCATCATCATTTAGCATCTGTTTTCCATGCTGGCATGGGTTAGACGATTTGACTGGAAACTGGCAAGCCGGGGAACTGCACCGGACACCAGTCCGTTTTGGATTGGTTTCTACAGCTGGATGCCCTTCCTATCACAAATCACTCCAGATAGTGTACCTGGTGCTTTTAACGTGTCCCCGGCACAAGTGTTTTTAATGTGCCACCGGCACAAGCGTTTTTAACGTGTCCCCCGCACAAGTGTTTTTAATGTGTCACCAACACAAGTGTTTTTAATGTGTCCCTGGCACAAGTGATTTTAACGTGTCCCCAGCACAAGTGTTTTTAACGTGTCCCTGACACAAGTGTTTTTAACATGTCCTTGGCACAAGTGTTTTTAACATGCTACTGGCACAAGTGTTTTTAATGTGTCACTGGCACAAGTGTTTTTAACATGTCACCAGCACAAGTGTTTTTAATGTGCCACCGGCACAAGTGTTTTTAACATGTCACCAGCACAAGTGTTTTTAATGTGCCACTGGCACAAGTGTTTTTAACATGTCACTGGCACAAGTGTTTTTAACATGCCACCGGCACAAGTGTTTTTAACATGTCACCAACATAAGTGTTTTTAACGTGTCACCGGCACGGGTGTTTTTAATATGTCACCGGCATGAGTGTTTTTAACATGTCACTGGCACATTTATAAAAAAAAGAATAACTTAGCATTTCGGCAAAGAGATCAATAGAATAAGTACCATGCTTGAAACAATAAGTACTGGGGTCGATTCATTCAACTTAAAAAATTCAAGGCAGTGCCCCAGCATGGCCACAGTCTGATGACTAAAACAAGTAAAAGATAAAAGATAAAAAAAGAGAACAGGAGACTCCTTAACAATTATAAACAAGCAGTTCATGAAAGAAAGTTAGATTTAAAAATGCTAATATTCAATAAACCTTATGTGTATAGATGGATATAAATATATATATGTATTCTTATTTAATCAAAGTCTGATGATTGAGATGATATTAATTACTTGATTTTACATAAGCACAGACTCCTCTCTTTGATTCCTTTATTTATGCTGTTATGTTCTTGAGAAGACATGAATATCGCATAGTTTTATCCTCTTCAGTTATGTAGCCTTATGCTTATGTTAAGCGATTGGCAATTTGTTTCCTGTCCATGACACTATGTTGTCTGTAACTAAAACATAACTCTTAAATGGCCCAGTACACCAAGCTATAAACAAATACTACAGTGTAAGAAAAACTTTCTTTTTTAACCCTTTAGCATTCAGATTTGTGTGTCAAATGTGATGCTTATTTATTCACATTGATAATATTAATTTGTCATGCATTACTTTGTAACTTTGAGATTTCAATGATGTGATTGTTTATTTTTAGAATAATATTCTAGAGTAAGTGTGAGAGGCTGGAGCTGGCCAGTTTGAAGATAAAACAGGTAGATTATTTTGACCGGATATGGCCGGTTTAAATGCTAAAGTGTTAAGCAGCAGCAGAAATATTGTTGATTTGATAAGTGATTTGGAAGACATGAGTTCAATTCTATGCCAGTATTCTATCTAGCAGAGAAATCAATATAGAAAAGAATGGAACACAGAAAAGACTTAACTAATTATTCCTTAAAGATAAAATAAGGGCATGAGAATTAATTGCTACTGAATGTAAAGTTAAACACCCTGCTTTGTGGATTGTTTAACCCTTTAGCATTCATGTTACTCTATCAAATGTAATGCTTATTTATTGACATTGTTTTGAATTAATCACATATTATCTTGTAGCTTTGAGATTAATATAATGTGATTGTTTATTTTTAGATTGAGATTGTAGGGTAGTTGTAAGAGGCCTGATCTGGCTGGTTTTAACATTAAACAGGTAGATTATTTTGGCCGGATATGGCCGGTTTAAATACTAAAGGGTTAAGAGAACAAGGGATTCTAAATTTTGGTCATCATTCCTTTCTTGGGTGCATAATGAGTGTAAAGGAAATTAATGGGTTTCAAATGAGAATGGAAATGGCATTGAGAGTTCCCCTGTTGCTCATTGAAGCTTGACATATTCAAGAACCATAAAGAATTTAATCTTAACTCTCACAGACTTAGGTAATTTACTCCTGATATTACTGAATGTAGCAATTAATTTTATATATTTTTGTTTTTCAGATGTTAACAAAAATCTTAACATGCATTTATACACACATGCACACACACACATACACACACATGCACTCACAAACACACACATACACACACACATGCACTCACAAACACACACACACACATGCATTCACAAACACACACATGCACTCACAAACACACAAACACACAAACACATGCACTCACACATACAAACAAACACTCACACACACACAAACACTCACATACACACACACATGCACTCACAAACACACACACACACACACACACACACACACACAAACACACAAACACTAACACACACAAACACTAACACACACACATACACACACACAAACACACACACACACACAAACACAAACACACAAAGTCTTCAAAAAGAAAGACTTTGGGAATGTTTCACCAAATTATTGATCTTTGCTATAAATGCACACCTATGCATCCATCTCTCTTCAAAAAGAGGATTATTCTCTGTCTTTTATACTTTGACCAGTTTTTCCTCATGTCGTTATCATCATCATTAAACTTCATTCTTGAAATAACTTCACAAATCTTAGCTTTGAACAAAGAGAATTTTCAGCCTAAAATACTGGAACCAAACCTTTCTGTAAAATCACAATTCCGTGCATCAAGGAAAATAAGAATGAAAAAGCAGAAAGAAAAACAGAGGCAAAAATTCACGCCAGAAACACGAAAATGGCATCTATATTTAGATTGGTTTCAGGTATTTAAAGGCTTCACTTAATTCTTCTGTTTATAGAAATTGTAAATTTTGCGAACGAAATAAATTCTTGAAGATTTCGATTAACGTTGAGATTTATTCAACTCAAGTAGCGACTACTTGACAAGAGACAAAGCTAGATTTCTGCCGAAGACTTCCTTCTGTTAGCATATTGTTTAGCCCATTAGTTCTTTACATGGTTTTTTTTAGCCATCATGTCTAAGGCCATGCTGGAACACTATATTGTTTAGCCCTTTAGTTCATTACATGGTTTGTTTTAGCTATCATGTCTAAGGCCATGCTGGAACACTATATTATTATAACACATGAAGGTTCGAATTGTGAATGGACAAGCAAAGATGCAGGTGTGGCTGTGTGGTTAAGAAGCTTACTTCCAAACCATATGGTCTTGGGTTCAGTCCCACTCAGTGCCCCCACCCCCACCTCATTCCTTAGGAAATGTTTGATTCATTTTTGAACCCCTACAAATGTATTATTATATTTTAAGATGAAACATGTCAATTTCCTAATTAATTATTATTTTTTTAATTGAACCACATACAAAACTGTGTCATAATATAGTTATTGGAGTGTTTAATAGATCAAAAGTAATTTTTAGGGTAAGTTAATAATATTATTCTGGAAAGCAATTTTAATAAAGTGTCATTTTTTTCTCTTTGCCACACCCACTTAAATGCCATCATACATCCCCTGGGGTTGTGGGACACCTCAGCTTGGGAACACTTGGTGTTGAACAACATTTATGCACTTTGCATTTTTCATATTCAAGACAACAAAATCTGATTTGCAGAAGATTAGGTTGTTATTTCTTGTAGGCTGTGTGACCACACAGATACTATCTATGTGTGTTTATATGCCAGCTGTTGTAGTTGTTGTTTTGCCCTAGGTCATTCTGTAATGTTGGAATGACTGTGTGGTAAGAAGTTTGCTTCCCAACCACATGATTCCAGATTCAGTCCCACTGAGTGGCATCTGGGCAAGTTTCTTCTGCTATAGCCTTGGGCCGACCAAAGACTTATGAGTGGATTTGGTAGATGGAAACCGAAAGAAGCCCATCATTTATATATATATAATAATAATATATATATATATATATAAATGATGGGCTTCTTTCAGTTTCTGTCTACCAAATCTACT
>JAOPUL010005855.1:24307275-24324222 GCA_027564515.1 Octopus rubescens | reverse complement strand
ATATATCAGCGATAACGAAGAAGGACGAGTTAAAATTCTTGGAGAACAGGAGCATGTAGCGCCACCTCGAGGCAACTCTCTTCAACAATGACGTCACAAGACTTTGTCACGGGATCGCCATTTTGTAGTGTTGGTAGGTTAACTTGGTGCTGCATCTGTACTTGGGAATAAACCAATCTCTCTAGGTAAGTCATTTAGTATATATTAACAGCGATAGCTTACGGTTTGTTAATATTCTCTTCGCCGTGCTTATACGTACTGTAAAAAAGAAATTCTGTTTTCTACGTTATTCTAAGCCCTACACCAGTTGTTGCAGTTGCGTACACACCTCCCTTTCCTTCATAATATCGGTAATGTATAAGACTATTCGTAACTGATAAAGCAGATACACACAAGAGTACGTACACATATATGTATATAGTTGTTTGTACTTTAGCTAAGAAATTTTTAAAGAAAAAAGGGGAAAAAAAAAAATCATTGTTGGTTGCATCATGACTAATGTTATAAACTATTCAATGGCATTCTTTCGTTTTCACAGATAAGTATTCAAGTTTGTGATTAAAAATATGACGTTTCTTTTTCTCGATGTTTTCTTGTATGATATAACAAACACGAACACGTAATGTGTGTGTATATGTATGTATATATATATGTATATATATATATATATTATATGTATGTGTGTGTGTGGAACTATTTTATGTTCTGTACATTAAAAACGACGTATATGCTTTATAGAAGATTCTCTTGTGAGAGTAGAAATTATTTAAAATTGTGTCGTGAATTGGTGGGTGTATTTAATACTGAATTGTCTTGCTCTTGTGGTGTCAGGACAAATGTAATAAACATTCTCCTTCCTGCTTAGTCCAAATTGTTCATCGGGCACCTGCCACTTAATACGAGAACAGACACCTAAACCCGCGTTAATAAAACCTGCGCATTTTGTCAAAATCTTCAAAAATTTAGGAGCGCTCTTGTAAAGTTGAATAAGGATAATAATTACAGATTTTCTTGTACTTGTTATCAGAAACTAGGAGGATATTTATGTAACTTGAATTTGTGAGTAATACTTGGTCTGTGCTCTTGACTTTGAAATATAGCTTAAGGTTTTGGCTGACATTTTTGTTAAATTTCATCAAAACAAATTTTTTTCCTCTGCTTTCTTTACTACAATCAATATCTTTTAAAAGATATTAAAATTTATTTTGTGGTCTAGAGAAAAATCTATTTAAAGCTCCATAATATAGCTACCAATAAATAGCCTCATTCTCTTTACGAGTTTTAATCCTGAAGACCTATTTGACTGAAAATATTTGTTGTTTTTTCCTCCATACTGTTAAGTAATATTCCTAATATAAGCAATGTAGTAGAGCTGACGTATTAGAATTTGATTGTTTAATTTAAATCGAAAATTTACTTTTTGGTAAATATTAGTATGCATAATAAAACCAAGCAGACATTTTCCAAATGTAAGCTGATTTACTCTCCATTAGCCCCCCCCTTTCGGAACAAGGTTTTTTTTTTTTTTTTTTAAATCATGATTTTTATTAAGTTTTGCAAAATAATTTAAATATTTCTTATTTAATATGCTACACTCGAGGAAAGCTATCATCTATAACCCTCTGCGATAATCTGAAACATGTCGAGGTTGACTGTTATAAAAAAAATCTAATACATCAATTATTTAAACAATATTTATCACGTTTTTATGAAAGACATTTAAAATTTTTAAGGAACTAACTATATCTATTAAAATATCTACATTAAAACAGGATAACGTTAAGGAATTTTAGAGCCTTTTCACTTAAAAACAAATCTGTAATGATATTAATGTTTTTTTTTTCCTCTCTTCATAACAGTACTTGTTGGAATGTGCTGAGTCAGAATGTGTTAAAAATTCAACTCCTAAGGATACATCATCACTTGTTAATTTTGTGTATGTCACACACACACACACACATATATATAATATATATATATATATGCATGCATACACGTCTTACCGACTCGTGTTTATAATGTCTTACAAGATTTTTTGTGATCACTTGTAATGTTAGTCTCTATATTGATGTTTAAGACCAAATTTAATCAGAATTGTTGATATCGCATAGCAATTAAGTTATAGTTCAAAAAAGTTTTATCTTTTTTTTTTATTGGGTATGGGTTTTATATCCATTTCTCATACACATTGATTAAATTTATTGGAAAATATTTTGCTGGCTCTAGCAGCCATTCATTTCTTATCAGTGCGTATTAAGATATGTTAATTCAGGATTTCATTTTCAGCTACTTATTTACCCTCAATTTGCTCTTTAGATGATATATATATATATATATATATAATGTTTTTAAAACAGTTTTATACGATATTAATGTTACTTTGTAACAGTTCTGTGGAAAATATTGAGAAATATAATCACTGAAAATTATTACTGTGCTTTTACTTTCTGGTATAATAAAATAACATTGTCATCTTTTGAAGATTATATCAAATTGTAATATCACAAGCTGTTTTCTTTTAATTCCCTGCTGAAGATAAATGTGCTTTTCTTATCTATTAATGATCTCGTGAAGCCATAATTTTGTGAGGATACGGATGTACTTTACACCTTGAAATCGTAAATTAGTAACTGACCGATAACATTTGTATTTGCTCTATTAGTCAAAAGTACTAGTCAAAAATTCGGTGGGCGTCAATCAATGTCTTTTTCAATTTATAGTTTGAAAAATTTGAGTTTGGTTTTCATCTAAAACGTTATCAATATTCCTTTTACACAGTAAAGAGAAATCAACACTTTATTTTGTTTATGTATTTTCCTATTATATATTTTTATATTTCAAAGCAGTCTAAACAGGTTGGTTAATTAACTAGCTTATTGATATCAATATAAAATGTCAGTATATATTTAAAGGTATGTTTTATCTTCATGCTTTTTCTTTTGATTTAGTTACAATATGTTTCTTTTTACAGCAAAGTTAGTACAACTTGTAAAATAATGGCATCCAGAAAGAAGGTGCTGCTTAAAGTTATCATTCTTGGAGACAGTGGGTAAGTTATTGCTTTTAATTATATCATCTCCAGTGAATCGCATGAAATTTATTCTTAGTAATTGCTTCCTATTTCCTATTATTGCTTATGTCTTGGTATTTTCCCTTTAGTTCAGGATCTGCTGGTACAAAATTATTTTTCTAAGTTCCAACTTTCACTCGGGTTTTAATAGTAAACGTGAACTATTCACTCTAATCTGACTGGTTTTTAATGTTTGAAAAATCCAATATGGAACAATATATTTAAGTTTGCAATAAATATATTCGATGTGAGAGAACTTCAATTGTCTTGTAGGATATTGCTAGAATCAATTCAAAACACCAGATTGAATTCTACCGTAGTCTTTTTTAAAAAATTTTCTTTAATCTTATTAAGGAACATAATGGATCCATTAACTGAATTATGCAGGTTCTAATCATCTCTTTAAATACTTATTTTAACTTCGATAATTTCTTTTTATAGCATTCTGTTCTAAATGCTAATTTTTTTAAACGTATTATGTAATATTTACCCTGCATTAGCTATTCTAATTGTTCTCAGTGATATGAAGAGTAGTTATTTGCAGAGCATTTGTTCAAAATATAATTAAACTGTTATATATCTACAATGGAAAAAAAAACAAATTAATAAACTCTAGATTCTTGGGATATGGTTGTACAGCTTTATCTGTACTAACAAACGATCAAGATGCCGGTATATGATGGTTAAAGAAGTCTAAATTTTGAAAAGTTTAATTTTCAACCAAAAGCAGCTTTCCCCCCTCCCCTTAAACTTCTCATTGTTTGACTTTGAACAGTGCTTTTCTATATTGATTCTTTTTGTCCCAAAAAGGTAAAAGATCCGTATGGACCAATTTTCCATTGCTCTTTACACAATACTTGTAATATTTTTTTTATTTGAAAGTTTTCTTTTGTCCTCCGTATGTTTAAAGCCTATTATATAGAATCCATCTTTCATTCACTGGTTAGAATACAGTTAACAATGATTCACTTTTATTTAAACATAGCTCAAATAAAATATACCGATTTGTTTTTTATTGCCTGTTTGAACTTCATTTTACTTTTCCAACTTCATTTAAATGCCATACATCTGAATCCCCAACTTCACATTCCATAATAGTCTCTTCCAGATGAGCTTCAAGAACAAATTTAAATATCTTATCCAAAATTTGTGGGTGATATGTTTTAGTTTCCATTTTTATATTGAAGTCATTAGGACCCTATGTAGTTAATCCAAAGTCTATATTTTACAATGATTAGCTTACTATCTTGAACACAGCATAATAAATTAGCTTAGTTATCATTTTAACTCTGTAATGTGGTAAAATTAAATATTTTAAAACTATCGGTTCTATTAGATTATATATTGAACTAACCGTGAGAACATTTAAAAAAATGTTATTTGCAAAACTTATGTAACATGGAAGCCATCCCTCCATGCTTCCATAACAGTGTTGCCTATGTATTAAACAAAAACTTATTGCACAAATATCTCTTTAAAATACACATTTTAAATATGTACTTTCTAGATGTGGTGGCAGCATTAAAATGCATTTCTTGACATGTGTTTATGTAGTTTTGCTATATATTTGAGCAGATATATGTATAGAGAATGTTGAATATTCACTTCTGAAGGATTAATGTATATAGAGTTGGCTTGACAGTTCATCTGTCTTGAGTGTCGATTTAATCTCTAGATTAAATGGATGAGGTCTTCATCAGTCCATCATTTAACAGCCACTTTTCCATTCTTGCCTGGGTCAGGCAGAATCTGTTGAAGCAGATTTTCTATGACCAGATGCCCTCACTTGTTTCCAAGCAAGGTAATATTTCACCGTGGAAGACAGGAAATGAACATCACTTCTATGACAGTGATGCTCGTTTACAATCATATGTCAGGACAAGATTATACATACAGACATGATGGACTTCTTTCAGTTGCCTTCTACCAAATCATAGTACTTTGGTCAACCGAGGGTTATAGTAGAAGACACTTGCCCAAGATGCTGCACAGTGGGACTGAACCCAAGATCACATTGTTGGGAAGCAAGGTTCTTAACCACATAGCCACACCTATGCCTATTGCCTACCTTGTATAAATATGTATATGGATTATCCATATAGTGTGTGTGTGTTGCTTGAAGAGGCAGGTGGCATCAAGAGTTCAGTTGCGAAAATGCGTTTCCAGGCCGACTGCAAGGCTCTGGTAGCGAGTGGCACGAGACAAACTATGATTCTCAATTGTCTCTGGTCTGTTTTTGGGAAGCGAGCTGTTTTGGGACGAAATACGACTGTCACTCGTGTCATACGGAAGTGGCTGTATGAGAGGCGACGCCCCAAGCGTCGAAGTGTCGGTGGCAGGCTAAAAGCACCCTAGCACACTGTAAATGCAGATGGAAGCAAGCATCGAAAGTCTGGTGCCAAAAAGCACCTGAGCGTCAAAAGTCCAGTGTCACTGGCACGTTAAAAGCACCCAGCACACACTGTAAATGTGGTTGGCGGTAAGAAGGGCATCGAGCTGTAAAAAACCAAGCCAAATCAGATGGGAGCATGGTGCTAGTCCCCGGCTCACCAGCTCCAGTCAAACCGTCCAACCCATGCTTGTGGAAAAACGGACATTAAATGATGATGATGATATAAAAATATTAAAATCATTGTCATCTTCATTTAACGTCTGCTCTTCATGCGGGCATAGGTTGGAAGGGACTCAATGAGTTGGAAGACCAACACTCCAGCATGTGGTGGGGTGGGGGGGTGATTTTGTATGGGAAATTCAATCTTTAATAATCTTCAGAACTGCTGCTAGGTTGCCTGTTTTTCATTTGGTATTTTAACCATCTTGTGATCCAATTCTTAGATAATGTATTTGTAAAGGTACTCCATTGCCTTTGCTGTAGACACAATTACAAAACTACATTGAGCTGTGTATTAAATGGTATAAACCCCGTCCTCTTAATTGTTTGCTTTGAAATTTGCGCTTATGTGTTAGCTGAATGCAAGATTGACCACGTTCTTCAGCTTGGCATCTGTAAGTTGGGTAGTATTTTTCAGTCATAAGTTTGGTTGAAAATTATTGCAGAAATCCTTTCTCATATTTTCAATGGCCCATTATTTGTTTTTTGTTTTTTTTTTCTTTGGTTAACTACATTGATCAATATCAAATAATTCTTTAGCTTTACCTCTTCTGTCAAGATGAAGATATGAGCATGTGATGGGAATCTTTCCAGAGAACTACACACACGCGCAGACACACACACACACAGGTCCTTTTTTGCAGATATGTCAGCAAAAGATGCGCATACACTCACTGACACTATACACCTTTTATTCATTTACTGGTTTCCCAGGCTACTGCCATGCTGAGGGCACCACCTTCAAAGGTTTTGTCAATCACTTAGTACTTATTTTATCAATCTCTATTTAATTCTAACCACTAGGATTATGGCCTAGTGGTTAGAGTGTTGGGCTCATTCATAAGATCATGGGTTCAATTCTTGAACCAGGCGGTGTATTGGGTTGTTGAGCAAGACACTCCATTTCATGTTGCTCCAATCTACTCTGCTATAATGAGTACCAGCCAGTTGCTGGTGTGACCGTCTCTTCCTTCATCTGTCATATCCTGGATGTTCCACTGGGTTGAAGGTAGGAGAGTTGTGAGGATATCTGTTCACAATTAAATAATTCGCTTGGGTATGATATGGTACCAAATCATACTCAATTGTGGGTTAGGGCTGGCTGTTATTTGTCTTTCACTAATTTACAGTACATAAACGTCACTATAAATACGCACACACACACATGATGGGCTTCTGCGCAGTTCTTATCTATCAAATGGGCATTGGTGAACCCAAGGCTATAGAAGACATTTGCCCAAGATGCCATGCAATGAGAAGCAAATTTCTTAACTACATAGCCCTAATTGCATCTGTATATGTGTAGATAGATAGATAGATAGATACATCATTACCATCTTCTTTTAACATCCAGTTTTCCATGCTTGGACCGTTTATTCAAGGTTGAATGCCCTTCCTGTCACCAACCCTCGCCTGTTTCCAAGCTAGGTAATAGTTCCCCTTGGTCAGACATCTTGCAGAATATTGGGGAAATGAATGTCACTGCTTGTATGATGATGTCACTCATGTTCCACTATCATGCAGTGCCAAGACAAAGAGACACAAATGCACATATACATGCAGGCATACATACATGGCAGACTTCTTTCAGTTTGTCTACCAAATCTACTCATAAGGCTTTGGTCAGCTTGTAGCTATTGTAAGACACACATGCCTAAAGTTCCACTCAGTGGAACTGGATTCAGAACCATGTAGTTGGGAAGTAAACTTGTTACCACACAGTCATGCCTGTGCCTAATATGGAAATATATATATACATATGTTGGAAGTCCACTGAAAATGCTACTGGACATTTAGTAAGAGCTTCTTTGGAGGAATGTATTTAACTATGAGCTTAATACCTCAAGGTGGACACACAATCTTGAGCAGTAGCTGCAGTGGATGCACTGCAACTGATGTCATGCTACTGAACCCACACAGAGCAAAGATGATGATGCAAAACCTCACATATACCAATGAATAGGACCAGGAGTGAAAGAACAACCAGTGTTTATGCTTGTAACAGTGTCGCTGCTGGCATTGGATTCATAGAAAGTATTATGTTTCCACACAGTATTACTAGAGGCCATCTGGATACTTTAGTAATGGCAGCACTAGCAATTCTTTCATTATGTGCTCCATGTGGTAGAGCAGACATGTAGCAATTAAACATTCTGTAGGGTTTGACATTTCAATAATGACTATTACCACTTGGCAAGATAGCTGGTTCAGTGGTATCAGATTACATATCACTTTGCATGTTGAACAAAGTTGCACATTGTTGTGCTTTTCTTTGAATTCACTGGCTTCAAGGTCATCACTGTCATAAGGATCTCTTTTAAGAGCTCTTGGCTGGATGACGGGTTGAAAATTCTTCTGCTTACTCCTGTAAACACTTGAGGGTTGTGACAGTATCCTACGTTAATGTTTCTCATGTTGCTTCCTAAAAGGTTTGAGAAACTAGCTTAAGAGTCAGATCAGTGTTCCAGATAGTAGCAACAGAATTGCTGGCATTCCCAGTTGTTTGTGATATTTGCCCTGTGAAATATTTTTGTAAATTCTCCAGATAGTTAAGACCTGAGTTACTAGAAATGAGTTAAGAGCAGTAGTGTAACCTACTTAGGTGAAGTGTTTTCTAGAAGCCTAATGTTGTGAGTTTGGAGAGTTTTGTTTGCAGACATAGCTACACCCAGGTCAAGAATAGATTTGGTATTTTGAATTGCTTCTCTGATCTAGGCAGGACAAGTTGTTGAGTGCTTTCTATTTATAATGGAGTAATTTTGGGTCATATAAGAACATTATTTACTCAGTCATGTGGCAGCTAAGTCTTGGAGTGCATAGATATTTTTGTCATGATTTCTAGCATTGCTTCCGTGTCATCTGAACAGTTGCTGAGTAAGGTTGATAGTGCATTTTCATTTCTATCTATGATCATCATCATCTTCCTTTAATGTCCGTTCTTCCATGTTAGCATGGGTTGGACGACTTGACCGGAGCGGGGGAATTGGGGGGGGGGGGCTACACCATGTTCCAGTCTGAACATAATGAGGAATAAAATGTTTAAGAACAGTGCTTTGTGGTATTGCACAAAGTTCTGTACTGTTAAATATAAGTGAAAATGCAAACACACACACACATGGATGCATGTATATCATTTAGCATCCGTTTTCCATGCTGGCATGGGTTAAACAAATGGACTGGAAACTGGCAAGCCGGAGAGCTGCACCAGACTCCAGTCCGTTTTGGCTTGGCTTCTACAGCTGAATGCCCTTCCTAATGCCATCCACTCCAGAGAGTGTATCTGTTTTTAAAATGTCACCAGCTAGAAGCAATCCCTGATGAGTCTTTAGCAACCCAAATATTTTAACTTTTTTTATTTTTTTATGTCAATCTGTCCAGATCACACCTACCTAACAATGCCATTCTGAAAATAAACAATTGCATCATCAAAATTTTGAAGCTACAAGATAATGCATGATTAATTCAAAACAATGTGAATAAACATACATTACATTTGATAATCTGAATGTTAAAGGGTTAATGAATGACAAAATCATTCAGGCCGATCCTTGCCTTTGGCTGGCAGCCCACATCTGGATTATTCTTGAAGTCTATTTTCATAGCATGATCAAATATTTATTAAGCATTTTGGGTAACTTCTGTATACATTCATTCATTTGTTTTATATCCATTTTGGAAAATAGATATATTGAGGCATCGTTTTACAGCCAGATGCTTTCTGTTGATAACCCTTATATTTTTCTTCTCCAAATATGGAGAAAGCCTTATGCAGTTGCAAGGACCACATCGCTAGTATTTCCTTTTTTATCCTGGTTTTTACATTTTGATACTTTTTCTACCACCACCAACTTTACAGCATAAATTTAAAATATTTTACACTCGTGTAACTAAAGCACAATTTGGGGAATTATTCAATCAATAAACAATTAGAAAAACTTGGTTTTGCATGCTCTGTTAATTTCAGGCTATAAATATATTTAAAACCAAACAAAATAAATAAGGTGAGAGAATGACAATTTTTTAATACTGTGCTGAGAATATAAATAGAAAAAACAAACTGGGGATTGGTGTGAGAATATTGTTTACATACACAAACTAAAATTTATATCCTATTTGTCTATATATACTCAAATGTGCATTAGTATTAACAAATGGGAGACAAAGTACTCAGTACCATTGTAGTGTGTGTCTGATCCAGTAGCCTATTATTCTGGTGTTTTCCCATTGTGCAGACTATTACTCGGGTAAAAACCAGATAAGGAAAAACTAGTCACTGTAATAATAAATGGAAGAAAATATAAGATTGGCTGGACAAAGAGAAACTGGTGGTAGTAGGGTTTACAATTTGATGATAGTCTAACATGAACACACATACACACAGGGTTTTTTGACCATGAGTTTGCAGAAACACAGGAAGATATAGGATAGTGAAGTGATATCTATTTATTGAGATAAGAATTACTGCTAGCTAATAAGGTGAAGAAGTGTACCATAATTAGTCTCTAACTTGGCATAGAAAACTAATGGGGGGAGAGAGGGATAAATAGAATTAGGGACTAAAATCAGAACAATATCAATGAAGAGAAAGAAATGCTGTGCAGCAACCCACTGCTCAGATTGGAGTGTGCAGTTACTGGTGTTCACCATGAATTATAAAGCACCTAAAATGTGCCACCCATTAATTCAAATTACTAGGGCAATATTATCATGAATTGCATAGCAGCTAATTTATTAGGAAGTAATGTGTATATTTGTGTGTGTGATGTATATATATTTATGTACATGTCTAATATATACTAGTATGAACAGATATAAAATAAGTATTTACATGTATGTATATACATATGTCTATGTATATTCATGTGCACTTATCAGTGCTACTTTATCAGTTTGATCTAATGATGGCATACAACTTAAGGAATCAATGACTTCAAGTACTTTGCACCCTCTGTTGTTAATAAGAAATACTTTCTTATAGGGAAGGGACTAGCTTGGAATACCTGTAACAAGCTTCAGAACATCTAGCAATCAAGTATATCAAAGTCAATAGGTTTTGCCTTCTTCAGGGCATACGTAGGAGCATTCTCTATGGAGCCAAAACCTGAACTCTGAAAGCACTTCATACCCACATTGATGGGACATGCACCAGTGTTTTCATGAGAGCTCAACCTCTCATAGCATAAGTACAGGAGCAAAGAGGGAATTCATGGACATATTTCACCTATCTCTACTGCTATTTCTCAATGCAGTGTAGGCTATGTTGATCACAGCTATCGTGATGAACAACAGACCGTATCAGATGTTATAATCTAGGGACTTTTCTTTCTCTAATATAGTTCAAAGCCCACTCTATTATATTGATGTTATTGGCAGGCTCACAACATGAAAAGTAGCTACTAAAGCTAAGTGTGGGGGCAGAGATTCCTGAAACAGCATTGTGAAATGCACTTTGGTTGTGCCCAAACGAAAATGTGTGTATACATATGTATGTGCAATATACAAACATATGAGTGTGTATAGAGAGAAGTTTCACAGAAGATTGGTAATGAAGGACATTACCTGTATGACAGTGGCACTTGTTTACAACAACCAGGCCCCAGGGCTATGGTAGGAGATTCTCTAAACTGAGCCAATCAGCAGGAGAGCTTGGAGTAGCTCAAAAATGAGATGAAAAACTAATATCCTTAGTTTCAATTGGTCATGCTTGGGAATCCAGCCAGGTCTGACAGTCATTTCTATGGAGGAGGTGTTGAGGACTCTACCCCCATGGCCCTCTCAGGAATAGTGGGTGGAAAAGATAGGCACACACACACACACAGAGGCATGTAGTGACTTTTGAGGTTGGTCATGCAATAAATACGTATTGGTTGAGCAGAATCATTTTTGAAATTATTTCATGGAGAGAAACCAGAAGGAGGGCAGAGAGAGAAAGTTACATGCATTTTCAACATTGCATGAATTTTCGAGTGTTTTTAACAGGTCTTCTATTGCATCTGAGAGTTTTAGGTTTTCTCTCAAACAAATTAACTTGTTCAATTTTCAATGATTTTAACAAATTTTCAGTATAATTCATTTAGGGCATGCAGTTCCAACTTGCATACTGTGAGTGCATGCCACTGATATATATAGTTTTAAGATACATCTCTGGATGTTTCTGGGGTCTCAAATTTGATATTGTTTGTTGTACTAACTCTAATTTGAAGTAATCAGATTAAGGTGTATCCTTGCATAACAGATCTAATCATTAATGAAAGATATAAGGATGTATTGAATAAACATATCTCCATTCTTTTTCTATATCTACCCTGTTCTGGATTCATTGGAGAACAAGAAAATTTATTTTTCAAAATTTGATTTCTCTTAACGAATGATTCTTTCAAACTATAAAGGAACGCATGAAGTTGTAAATATTGGTTATGTTATGACCTATATACTGCACCACATGTGTGTTTATATATTATATCTGTAATTGTGTATATGTGGGTATGCATAAATATGCATGGGTGTTCCTTTTAGCTTTTAGTCAGTAGGGAAGGCAGTACCCATGGCCAGTGACAAGGCTCTCGAGAATAGAAGGAAGGAGGGAGTCAACAAGGAAGATATCCTCAATCTGGAAACCTGGCCTTGATGCATACAACAGTGAACTGTGCTAAAGACATTCAAGCTATCAGGTGGTGGTGGGTACTAAACCAGGTAGTGGGTTAAGTCTACTTACCCTGATAGGTCATAGTGGGATTTGAGTTCAGAATGCAAAGAACCAGAACAAATACTGCAAGATATCCAGTCCATTTTTATAGTTCCACTAATCCACCAGCTTGGGTTGGTACTTTTTTATTAACCTAGAAAAGATGGAAGGCAAAGTTGACTTCAGCAGCATTTAAACTCAGAGTGCAAAGTATTCTGTTCAACGCTCTGGCAACTGCCAATTTGCTGCCCTACATATGAATGTGTGTGGGCATGAGGTCACTTGAGTTCACTAGTGATAACATGTAACCCAGTATAATTTGTTGCATGGCCAGATCATTGGAGACTAAACTAGCAGGCATGGCTGTGTAATTAAGTTTGCTTCCCAACCACATTGTTCCAGGTTCAGTTCCACTGTGTGGCACCATGGGCAAATGTCTTCTACTATAGCCCTGGGGCCTGGTTGTTGTAAACAAGTGCCACTGTCATACAGGCAATGTCCTTCATTACCAATCTTCTGTGGAAAATATGTCCAACCATGGGGGAAATATTAGACCATACTTGGAAACAGGTGCGGGTTGGTGATAGGCAGGACAGCCAGCTGTAGAAATCTGCCTCAACAAATTCCATTCAGCTCATGTAAGCATGAAAAAGTGGCCATTAAATCAATGATGGTATATGGAGAGTAAGAGAGAGGGGGGTGTTAGATCTTTTTTGTTTTCGTCTACCAAATTCACTAACAAAGCTTTGTTTGGCTGGGGCATAGTAGGAAACACTTGCTCAATGGGACTGAACCCAGTCGTATGATTGGGAAGTGCACTTCTCAACCACATGCACAGAACGTGTGTGTGTGTGTGTATATATATATATATATATATATATATATACTTTTTAGTCTGGGGAAAATGAATATAAAATATTTATCTTACAAATACTTTTGATATTTTTGCTTGCTAGTTTACTCAGTATGTTGCTCAATTGTAGTTTCTGTAATTGTTTAGACTTGAGTCACCTGATCAAGCAGTCCTATGATCAAAGACATTGTAGCCATGCCCTTCTCCTTTTAAGGTAGTAGGGTGTGATTTGAGGAAAATTTGCCATTTCTAGTTGGCTGAGCAATCATAGATGCTTCTGCTTCCAACACTATAGCCTTGAATCTAAATTTTGACTAGCTGTTTAGAATTGAATTGCTAGTTATGTGAGTTTAGTTATTCTTATACACAATTGATAATGTCTTATGTGATAATGAGTTTTCTCATCCAAAGCAATGAGTGTGTGTGTGTCAATTTTGACTTTTGACACTATTTACTGAAACTCTAAAAGGCTGTTTCCAACTTGCAAAGTCATTTGAGTTAGAATCAAAAGTTTAATTTACTAGTTGATATCATTATTGTGAAATTGTGCTAAACAATATCCAAGAAGCAGAAGAAATGGGTATTCAAGATACATAGTTTTGACAAAGAGCTATATTTATTTAGACATTAAAGCTATCAATACAGGTTCTTGAACATACTTGGAGACTTAAGCATTTGAAATAGGTCGCAAGTTAAAGAAAACCAAATCAACATTGATATATGTACTACAATAATACGTTATGCAGATTGATTGAGAGATGAACATACATAGTGTTATTTGTAATATTTGCTGAAGTACAAAGCTTATGAAAAATGTATAATGAAGTATTAACTTTTCTGTACTTTCATCATTCAATTTATCAATTTTAATTTCTGTTCAAAACAGTTTGTTAGAGAACCCACATTACTTGTTTGGAATTCATTCATGTTACTCAAAAAGGGTAGTGGAAATGGTCTAGACAACGTGCTTAACTAGGCACTTAAGTGTATCTTGTTTATTGCATTGAAGTTCTAACTTCATATTAGGCTATGGTTGACTCTGCTTTCATGCTGTTTTGGTAACTGAAATAATTATATCAATAATGTATTGTAGGTTTGTTCAATCAGCAATAGCCATCTTCTACAAAGAGGCCCTGTGTCTAATGAAAAGAAGTGGATAAATTTTCTATTAATCCTTGTTTGTAAAACTGAAACCTTGTGCTTTACGAAATCAATATCCTTACCCTCTTCAGAGCTCTTAATACTTCTGCTATTATGCCTAGATAACACATCCTGCAGGTCCTCTTTCCTTTAAAGAGGACATTTTTACCTACACCACTCTACTAGTTACTGTTTCCATTTCAGAAGGGCTAATCTTGAGAGATTTCATAGCAGATCATGTCATCCAATATCTTAATTTCCACAATCATTAAGACCTGGTAGTGCAAAAAAATAAGAGAAAAAAAGCCACATTAGTTTTCCTTGAAAAATATTTCTCCTCATAAAAGTTTCAATTTGGATATATCAAAAAGTAAATTGGTATGTATGCATTGAGAAGGTGATATATTGAATTGGGTCATTTCAGTTATGTGAAAGTAAACTTCATGAGAACCTTTTCAGCAACTTGGAATGACCATCGAAAACTGGGTGCTAACATACTTACGGTAGAGAGCCAAGAAACTTCAATTAATCAAAATTACAATATTGTAAGTTGGTATAGTTGTAGATGTAAAGTAAGCCAAGCAAAGCTCAGGTATAATTTGAAATAGTAATTTTGTGGCTTAACTGTTGATTGAGAGTTAATGTTGGCAATAGAACAGTCACATTTTCAGAACCTTTTTGGTTTTTGTTCAGATTTTAGTGTCCTATAGAATTCTATTCTATTTATAAATAACCAGCAATTCCTTGCCACTTTTCTAAGTTTGACAATAAGAAAGGAAAATTAATTTATTGGCAAAATTTCTTTCACTGACAGTCTTTGGATCCTAGCCCATGTTTTTTTTAATTTTTGTTTTACAGTAGCTTCTATTAATCCATATCACACCTCTTGAAAATTAATTCATTCCACATTCTGTTTACCTCGTCAGTCTTTTTATATGCAGTCCTTTATTTCATATAGCCTGTTAAGAAAAAACTAGCAAGTCTTTTCTTTAAAATAACTAACAAGGAGCTTACAAGTCATATAGGTGTCCACATAAAAACATCTAAATAATACATCAACTCTAATATAGAAAGCCTCAACAATATCATACAACTCTATCACTATAGAAACTAATGACTTGCAGTACTCGAGAATTTAATGTTATCAGGATACTTTGATATATGAAAGTAAATAGTTTTAAATCTGCAACGAAATGGCTATATTTTAGATATGTCATTTCAGTTGATTTTTATCAACAAAGTCCCACTAATTTGAAATCTGTTTAAGTGCCAATTCACAAAACTCTCAGCCCTTGAGTCACTTTATAACTTATGCCAATTAACAAAAAAAATATATTTTAGATGTATCAATTCAAGAGTTAATTTTTTTAATGTTTTTAAGTAATTTAGTTTTATAACTATTTTGAGATTGCATTTTTTTTTTTTTTTTTTTTTACAGTGTTGGAAAGACTTCTTTGATGAATCAATATGTGAATAAAAAATTCAGCAACCAATACAAAGCTACAATAGGAGCCGATTTCCTTACAAAAGAAGTAATGGTGGAAGACAGGCTTGTCACAATGCAGGTAACATTCTTTTTCAGTTTTTAAGTTCATTTTTTACTTAATTTTGTTGTACATACTGTTAGTTCTTTTTATTCTGTTTTGCCTGTTATTTTGAGTTATACATGGTTAAATACCTGAAAGTATTATTACTGGGCTGTGAACTTAGCTTCACCAAAGTCATCACATGTCCATATCAACACAGTCTTCATTCTTGCACATTGCAACTAATTCCTCTTGTTTATCTCTCAGCTCATCTGTACCACATTATTCATACTATCTTACACTAACTACTCAGATATGAAGTAGGGGTGGACCTTTTGGTTTTTGTTCAGTCCAGTAAGCTGGAGCAAGCAATTAAGTTCCTTGCTAAGGAACATAAAACAATGACAAAATTTGAACTTAGCACATGTGATCAGCTGTTCATCTCCAACTCCTCAGCCATTGTTTCAAATTCCTGAAATTTATTAACAAAATGATGACATTAGCCAAGATAAGTTCATCTGTTGTATTTAATTATGTGACATTTGATAGCAACTAAAACTTTGTTTTGTTATTTGGCATGAATGTTTTCCATCACATTCTTTATCATATCAGCTGAACCAAGATGTAGTTTTATATGCCAGGGCAAACGAGCTGAGCAAAGATTTTGCAACTGGACATTTTTCATCACGGTTTCCTTTCCCCCTAATTACAGATTGTATGTTCACATTTCTTTCTCCAATGAACACTTTCTAGTAATATTACTAAATACATAGCAATATCTTTTTTACTTTCAACATACTATTAAAAAAAATTTTTAATGGATCTCAGTTCTGTAATGATTGAGCAAAAAATACCAAAAAATGGATTTGTTTATTCAAATGCTTTTAGTGTATTTACTTGTGATTATAGCAAAAATTTTCAGTATTGCAGAAGACTTCTTCCTTGTTTAACATCCGTTTCCATGCTAGCATGGGTTGGAAGGATTTTACCTAATGGCTCTTCTCCAGGCCTCTTGATCTTGTGCAAGGCCTGGTCGTAATCTCAACTTCCTAAGGTCATACC
>JAOPUL010005855.1:24294913-24307175 GCA_027564515.1 Octopus rubescens | reverse complement strand
ATAACCTATTCCTCAACTCTTCTGATGACTTCCTATCCCTGAGACTTACCTTACACATCCACCTCATCATCTGCATAAAATTCTGAAAATAATCACACAAATTCAGCATAATATGTATCAATTCTAACAGACATTACAGAGTGTACATAAACGATAGTTCATGCATAGAGTTCATAACTACCTTTTGAAAACAAATATTTTAGTTCAGGTAGTATATGACTGAGAAATGCATGTGCTGTTGAGAGGATTCATGTCATACAGGATGTTAAGAGTTAAACTATTTTTCTTTTATTTTTACATGTTACTTTTTAGAATTTGTCAACAAACGGGGCAGCCATGGCTGTGTGGTTAAGAAGCTCACTTTGTGAGTGTATTTGGTAAATAGAAACTGTGTAAGCCTGTCGCGTGTGTGGTAAATGCTGCTTGCAAGATTACAAACCTGAGAAAAGTGGTTTTATGCTTGGAGATGAGGGGTTAGAGTATGAGAGAAGGGGCCAGAGTAGAACAGGTTTCTTGCTGTAGAGGGACCACAGGGCTACCCACATTTTAGAACAGATGGTTAAGGTTATTGGGGTGGATCAGAGAAAAGACAAAAGTAGCAGTGATGAAGTGTCTGTGTGAGCCTTTAAGGAAGTGGATGGTTACCAGAGTATTAGTGAGAGATGGGAATTGATGAGGTGGTGAATATAATGGACAAAGAACAAGTGTTCATTGAATGCTAAGTAGGTGACAACTGTAGAGATTGGGTAGGGTTGAGGGAGGGATGTAGTGAATGGTGGTTCAAAGGTGGGTGGTGACCAATGATGAGGGAGAGTGAAGAGTAGCAGAATAGTAATGAGTTGGGGTGGGGAGAGAGATATGTATGGTAGTGGAGAAAGTGATATGATTTGGTGACTTGAGGGCAGGTGTAAAATGTGGGTGCATTATAAATATCATGTGAAATGATACCACTAATCTTTCTCACTGCTCAGAACCAAGGAAAAACTGCAGTGAGTGAGAGAGATGAAGTGAGGGGTGTGTCTTGAAGAAATTGGGCAAAGGCATAAATGCACGTACGCACAGACATACATACACACACCACTTTCAGAACTTAGTTTAGCTGGGTTGGGTGGATCTTTTTGAGAACTGCATATTGCCAGTCATCCTGGTCCCTTGTCTATCTCTTCCCAATTTTTCTCTCAGCACATTTGTACTATATTGTTCATACACACACGCTTTGCACATCCAACAATATGCTCACCTCATTTCTTTCCAGTCTTAAGTCCTCTGCATTCAAGGCTCATGTCTCACTGCAGCATTGCAGTTCTAACACAAGTGTCATACAATCTACCCTTCACTCTGAGCAAAAATGCCTTTTTTGCCTGTATTGGTAGAAACTCCCTGAACTTTTTCCAAACTGTTCTTACCTTGGTTATTATACTTTCAGAGCAACCACCTCCCCTGCTATTTTTGTCTCTTAGGTAACTAAAGCTATTGACTAATTCTGGTGAGCCATTCGGGCATTTAAGAGAATCTATTTCTAACTTTCTCGTGAACCCTCTCAATTCTAGGTTTAGCTTCTATGCCTGAAATTTCCTCTCTAATTCCTCTGTAGATTAAGCTATGAGAACTAGAACATTAGTATATAGTAGTTCCAATGGATAGTCTAGTCCTAAATTCCTCTGTGATGGGCTGAAGACTGAGCCTTGTTGGACCCCTACCCTCAACTAAATGTATCACTGAAATCATTGTTGATTCTCACCTAGTGCATTTTTGTACATACCTTGTGCTTCCTTCACAAGACATTCGTCTATGCCTTGTTTCCTCAGTGGGCACCTAATTACTGAATGTGATACCCTGTCAAACATTCTCTCCAAATCAATGAAAGCCAGGAATAGTCGTTTATTCTTAGTCAAGTATTTCTCCTACTGTTGCCTCACTAGGAAGATTGCATCTGTGGTGCCTCTTTTGGGCACAAAGCCAAACTGCTTCTCATCTTGGTCTACTGTCATAGATCAATTGTGCTATGACTCCCTCTCTGTGACCTTCATAACCCGATCTTAGTTTGATTCCTCTATAGTTGCTTTTCTCTAAGGCATCTCCTTTGCCTTTGTAGCAGTTTATCCCATGTATTCTCCACATGCAGCACTATCCTAATAGTACTTCCATATTCTTGGCAAGTAAGATTTTATTATTCGGAACACACGTCATGCCACTGATCCTCATGTTGTAAGTCATGTGCAAATCTCTTCCTTTATGCCTCACCTTTAGCCAAATATACCTGTCGCTTAGCTGCTCTTCCAGCTATTTAATAATGCTCCCTACTACCACCATCCTTCTTGGTTTTCCAAGCTTGTCTCTTAGCCTTTATTGCCCTATCAATGGTATCATTCCACCACATTACTTTTATTTAATCCAACCATGATTGATCTGCAGCACTGTTATTTCGTAGAAATTCCCAGTTGTCATCTATGCTACAGGTATCTAGATCTCTCCCTACAGTCATATGCATCAATTAGAATTTCTTATAACCTACTCTCAATTGCCAGATTTTTTTAGTTTCCATTTCTTCCTTCTCCATACGGTTTCTGTGTCTGCCTTGCTATGACAGAAGTCACTTAACCACTAATCTGTTGTGTAGTGTATTCATCATCAGGAAAGGTTTAGCTATTTATAATAGCCCTTCTGTCCATTTTCTCATTGAGAATGTAATCTATCAGATTTGTTTGTCAATTTGGTAGGTGATGCAGTGGTTGGCTAGTTTTTATTCAAGTGTATTGCAAACTGTTAGATAATTTGCATCACAGAACTCCAGGAGCCTTACACTTTCTCATTTCTTGAATTATGTCCATAGTCTCCCTGTATATCACAGAAGCCGGCCAACGTGTCTATTGAAGTTACTGGCTACAATAATGAAATTGCTGTCAGTTGTCAATTAAAGTAGCCTGCAAAAGTGTCTCATAGAAGCTGTCTTCTTCTTCTTCTGGCAGTTCTTCCTGTAAGGTGTATGTTGAGATGTTGCTTTTGAGTTGCCTATACCAGGTTGAGTCAAAAGTTTCTTCGTATTTCAAGCTTTAATAGTTCAAAGAAATAACATATGAAAAGCATTTATTCATCAAAATATATCATAATCTGTTGCCCATTGCCATCATTTTGCCAGAAGCTTAATTCCACGCTTATACCATTTGGCTGGTTTAGAGGCAAAAAAAATCTCTGCGCCTGTTTTCAACCTCATCTACATTGTTGAACCTCCATCCATGCAGGAAGTAAGCCATGGCTCAGAAAAGGTGGTATTGTAATGGTGCAAGTTCTGGACTGTAGGCAGGGTGAGGCAGCACTTCCAGCCGTTCAAGTTTGTGCTGGGACATTTGTCATGCTGCAGGATTGCATGTCCTGGACATTTGTCATGCTGCAGGATTGCACGTCCTGGACATTTGTCATGCTGCAGGATTGCACGTCCTGGACATTTTTCATGCTGCAGGATTGCACATCTTCAATTGACCAATGCCAGCTTTCAAAGCATCATATACTCACTGCAGTTGTTGAGCATAATGGTTAGTGTTCACAGCATGATCATCTGGGACAAGCTCAAAGTACAACACCCTCTCAAAATTCCACCAAACACACAACATAACCTTCTGTTCAAACAACAGGTTCTGATGCCTGGCAGGAATGAAGTCATTGATTTCTCTTATTAGGATTACAAACAGAGATCCATTTTTCAACTCTAGTTACACTTCAATACTAAAAATGGGCATTTCAAGGATTTGCCAGTTGTTTGCAAATGTTCACGTTGTTGAGCCTGGTCATTGGTCACTTCGTGAGTTTCTCAACAGCATCTATTCACAAGGCTGAGCTTATGGAGGTGTCAATTGATGGTGCTTTGTGAAGTACCAAGTTCTGCTGACAATGTATGAGTGCTTGTGCTTGGCTGTTGTTCAGTCATTTCAAGGAGGGCCTCAACTTCCACAAAAGTTTTCCCTGACCTTAGTTTGTCTTCCAGGCAGGTGTCATCTTCTTTGAAATGTCTGAATCAGTTATGTTCCACACATTAGTTTGCAGTTAATGGGCCTTCCATATCATTAATTTCTCTTGCCACTGCCCTTGCACTCAGTCCTTTATTCCACAGGTAACATAAAATGACTCTAATTGCAATTTTTTCACCACTCATTATCAAAGCTGTAAAATAAAGAATAACCGATTAATGTTTGTTATATATAAAAATAAAGACTAAACAATTCAGCAACAGTTGGACAACAAGTTGTATCAAATTAATGATATAACATGGAGATACAAGTTGCCAAAAATCATCAGTGAAAATCCTAACAAACTTTTGACAACCTGGTAATTAATCTCAATTCAATTATCTTATCATACACTCTAATTACCTCAATTTCTTTTTCTGATTCTCAGCTAATAGTATGTCTACCCCAACCCTGCTGTTACTGTTACACATCCAGAAAAATTCATATTTACTCCTGTTTCTTGCCTGTGAGGAGTTTGTTTGAGGATCCTTTCTTGCACACATCTACTAGTCTCTATTCCAGCATCTCCACAACCTCACCAGACCTGTTTTTCATTATGCTTATATTTATAGTTGTTGGTCCATTACAATCTGACAGCTTCTATATCTGGGGAATAAGAAAAGCTGGAAGATTTACACACATGGTTACTTTTTCGCTTTCATTAAATTTGCCATCATTCATTCTCTAACACTGCATATGCTACAATGAGTGCTATGTAAACTATTAGTAAATATATAAAATTCCTAGTTTCATTAAGAATACCATTGTTGTGTGTTTGCTATGATTTTTTTTACCATCATAGTTGACATTCAAGCTCACATCACATATCAGTGCAACACAACTTGTTTTTATTTCAATTCTTCCTGCTTTATTCAACATTATTCTGGGGAAAAAATCAAAGGTAAAAAAAGACCTTATAACATTCAAATGGTAGCTGCATAAATTGCTCTAAGAAATACTAGACAAACCACCAACACTTGAATACATTTCAGCAAACTACTCCCTACACAAGTGGGCTGTGGTATCTCAGATCTTAACTTAAAAGACTGCTCCAGGTGGTGTTATGTTAGACATAGTTGATTCAGTAATGATTGAAGCCTTTGTTATACACACATACATACACAAAATATTAAGCTAATTGTGAACTCTGATTGAAAGAAAATAAAAATCAGTCTTCATTGTTTATCTTATCCTGAATATATTAGCTCATTGCATACCAACAGATTAGAAACTAATTTATAAATGCAGCTTCAATAAGCATCAACTTCCCACTACTGTTTTTTTAATAAATGAATTACACTAATGAAAAGTGATCTAACTTCTTAAAAATAGAACCGATTTCTTAACCTTAGGATACAAATTTTTATCTACATGGTAAAGCTTTTAATTACATGGGTAATGATCTAGATTATAATCATCTCCAAATAATTATACTTGCAACAGCATTCCCCTTGTACAGTTACATGGCTCCTCTATTAAAAAAATAGTTTAAAAACCCACTGGTTTCTTTGGTTAGGGTAGATCATATTTGAGTTGAAACTAAGTTACATCACCTACAAAGACTAGCTCTCTTGACCTTATTGACTAGCAAGCTGGATGAAATCTGGTTTCATTATTCCCAGCTATGTTTTTAGGTGCCTACCATGGCAGCAACATGTTTCTTGAAATACATTTATCTGAATGGTCAAATAAGTGAAAGCAGCATTTTCAAGGGGGTTTTTCTTTATTTTATTTTTTTGTCTAATTAATTACATATTTGATTTCTAATTTTAAAATGATTGTTCATTAATTAATAATTAGCCCCCTCCTCCTAATGAAATTCCAGATGCCTTTTAAAACTGATATCAGTTTTTCTATCACTGTGATAGGGCAGAGATGGCTCTGAGCTTAAAAAGAATTTATGTGCAGACATCATGATAAATATACTTGCTGTACTTTTCTTGCGCTTGCAAGATAAGTTCTCTGGTATTGATGTCACAATACACATAGACTATCTTAGCTCTTATTTCCTCAAGCACAACTGTTTAAGAAATATTACCGGTTGTGTTAGGTACAGCAAGTTGCAGGAGTTAAACCACAGAGGAAGAATGCTCTATTGATTAATCTAAGAGCTGGAATTGAAATAATAAAGGGTGTGAGTGGGTGGGTGGACTGAGGTGCATAGTAGTGTATAAACAGAAACTAAGTACACATCATCATTTTCTGTTTCCATTTTGGTTTACATTTCTGAATTGTTTTGGATGCCATAGTAAACAATTTTGAGTGATACAATCTCTGATGTGGACAACATATATTGTCCACATCATTATCATAGAAAATTATATTATTATTATTATAGTGATTTAATTTCTTCATTAGATATTAGTTAGCTTGGACAATCAATTTAACTTCACCCTTACCCCTATTGCTAACCATCTTTCACTCACACTCTAACACTCTTTTCTGTTCAACTTGTACCTTGAGGACACACTCTTATGCCTCTTTACCATTGTCTGTCTTTCCAGCTCCACTCCAATTACTCCCACCCACCCTTATACAATGTGAGGTAGCCATGTATCTTCTTTACAGCAAAAAACTTGTTCCTTTCATGCTTTAACCTCTCAAAACTTTGCAAAAAGCTGTATCCATCTATACCATACTCCCACTAAGGCAAGGGGGTTTCTTTTGTCTTGTCACATGGTGACCTCATAAGTGCCGGTGCCGCAAAAAAACAATTCTATGTTCAAGTTCGATCTTTTTTATTCAAGATTTTTTTATATTTCCTTATTAGCCCTTTGTTTGGTTTATACACTAATGTTCCTAAGCTGACGTAGAGTTTCAAATTAAACTGTATTGTCATGTAGTCTGCATTCTGCACTAAATCACAAAGGCTCTTTGGAATAATTTTATTATTGGAAGCAATTACAAGCACATAAATTTTAATATGGTTAGTGCATCTCTTGGAAATAAAACAAACAAAATTTTAGCTTTCTTCCTTTTGATTAAATTTCTTTTAATGGAACAATATGTCACATAATATGACAACATAAAGGGTTTATAATTAAATATTGTTAGGCAATACTTACATTTCTTCCAATTCACTGTCTTCTAAGATCAATTCAATTTACTATACAAATGTTTATTATTACCTATGTAAGACAGTTTTCTTTTTAAATTATGTGTCTCTTGTTATATTTAATAATGGCACAATTTGGTTTTCATTCAAAACTCCATATTTTAATGCGGCAGTAATTTAAATAGAACCAACTGAAAGATAATTGTTTATAAATGTACCTTTCAGACATCTTCAAAATAGTGAAAAGCTTTTGAAATTATTCACAACTGCAGTTGTGATTAACTATATGACTGTCAACAAGCCTTTCAGTAATTTCTATGCCTTTGTATTTTTCTTCTAGTTAGCAACTACACCTATTTGCATATTTCATAGCAGTTGCCAGGTTTTTTTTTTTTTCATTTCCTTTTTAATTAGCTTCACACCCCCACCCCGCCATCCATATTAGCTACTTTTTCTTCACACTTTTCTCATTCTCTATCAAAATTTAACTTTTCTGCCTTGATATGATAGGGACAAAAAACAATTGCCAACATTTAAAGTGTAATTCGATTTTAGAATGGAGACACTCCCAAAAGGCCAGGTAAATTGTCATGGTCACCATTTAAACAAGAATACAAATTCTCATACACACACAACCCGTTGAGTCCTGTGCCTGCTGAGCACTCGCATAGTCCTGTGCTGGTGCCACATTAAAAAGCACTCGTGACCGTGCCACATTAAAAAGCGCGAAGAGTCCAGTGCCGGTGGCACATTAAAGCATCCAGCCATAGAAACCAAGCTAAATCAGATTCCAGTTTGCCAGCTCCAGTCAAACCATCCAACCCATGCCAGCATGGAAAATGGGCGTTAAAGGATGATGATACATATATGTATAGTGTTTGAAGTGGTGTACAGATATTGTACATTAAGAAAAAGGAGGCAATCAAAATTTTGGATAATTTTTTATTAGCGCTTTCATTCATTTAACCAAAGTTAGAAATCATTACTATGATCATGTTATTATTTCCTTACCATCTCTTTAAACAAAACAGTCCCTGTTAAATTTACAATCTTTTTTCAGAAAAAATAATAAAGGTCTATATGCATTTTTGTCAATTTTTTAAATAGTCAAATTGAAGTGTTAATTTGATTCAATTTTGGTCAAGCTCAAAATAATAATTAAGTTTATATTTTATTTTGTATAATTTTATAATTTAATACTACAAAATTATTCTTTGCAGATATGGGACACAGCTGGTCAAGAGCGTTTCCAAAGTCTTGGGGTTGCTTTCTATCGAGGAGCAGACTGCTGTGTGCTGGTATTTGATGTAACAGCACAAACTACTTTCAGATCTCTGGACAGTTGGAGGGATGAGTTCCTCATACAAGCTAGCCCTCGAGACCCTGAGCATTTTCCTTTTGTTGTCATAGGAAACAAAATTGATTTAGAGAACAGAGCGGTATGTAATGTTTTTTGTTTTTTTTAATCATCCGTACAGACATCTTGATCATTGTTCATATACACTGCTTTACATTAAGAATTATTTTTCTATTAAGATTTTTAGCTATCGGGTTTTGTTTTGTTTTTTTTCTATTAATCTTTTAGTCAGGAGGTAAGGGCTATGTCCATAACTCTTTACGGGGCTTTTAAGACTGGTGTGAAGGAGAGAGAGTGGTATCCTCAAACTGGAGACCTTGTTCCAAATGCTTGCAACAGAGTGGACTCTGCTAAAGGTACCCAAGGTACTAGGTGATGGTATTAGACCAAGTGGCAGATTGTTTTCTCATTGACAACTTCATTAATGTGCAGACATGTTTTCAAGCACCAGTATTTAGGATTTGTTTGAATTAATCAAATATGTAGTGTGTGTGTGTGTAAATGAATATAGGTCTTTGTCATTTTTATCCACCCATAAGTATCCAACAGGGTGATGTCAACTGAAAAAAAGAATCTGAAACAGCTTTGGAGCAATCAAAGTTGTGTTGTGAGAAAGAGTATCTATTGTCTTTTTACAGCTTATTAAGTGGGAGATTAATTTGCACAGACAACTAAAAGTGCCCTCTAAAACATTGATGTATATTATCTTCCAAAAGTTGCATTGTTTTTTGGGGGTTTTTTACATCAAATTAGTTTTAATAATTTTTTATTGTTTAGAAAAGATTTTTTAAAAATTTTGAGTTAAATGTTTCTGTAAGTTTTTTTTCTTTGCTTATTATCATGTAGTGTTTTGTTATTTTTATAAATTTTTTATAAAATTAATTTGTTTCAATTGATAGGTTTCTGCAAAAAGAGCACAAGGTTGGTGCCATACCAAAGGAGAGATACCTTATTTTGAAACTAGTGCAAAAGAAGCAATAAATGTTGAACAGGCTTTCCAAACGGTTGCAAAGAATGCTTTAGCCCAAGAAACAGAAGTGGAGCTGTATAATGAATTTCCAGATCAGATTAAGATTACAAGTGATCAGAACAAACCTCGAGAAGGATGTGGCTGTTAAAGAACCTTATAACAGAAAAAGGGCTCGGTTTGATGTGCTCTAGCCTTGTGGGTGGGCCATTCTGACCATTCCGAGGGACAGCTGCTGCTGCTGTTGCTGACCTCTCAAACATTAACCACACACACACTTGTTTAGTGTGTGAACATGTTATGTGAATGTACATCTGTGTGAGTGTATGAATGTGTGTGTGCGTGTGTGTGTGCATATATATACACATATATATATATTATACATATACCTGCATAAGTATATATATGCGTGTATTAAAAATTGAATTATGCATATATATAATATAGAAGGAAAACTGTTGCCATGTGAAAGTGGTAAAACAATTATTGGTTCAGCAAGAGATTAGTTAACAGTTTGTTTTATTAAAAATTTTATCCTATTTCCATGCACAGAATCTTTGGTTGAAAGTGAGGTCCCTAGAAATTTTTTGAATTGTGTGTGCGCACATGTGTGTATGTATATATATATATATATATATGTTTATGCACATCACACACAATCTTTCTTTTAGACAAAAATTTGTCCTAAAATTTTTCTGAAGTTTTCCTAACTTTAAAATGAACACTAAATAAATGCTTTATGTGCAACATCCCATGTAACCCTTGGCTTAGTCTCAACAATTCTGATTTTTGTACAGATATATCTTGCAATACTTAAACATCAACTTAACAAAAAAAAAGTTTCTATAGTTATGCATCCACTAACAATTATATTTATTCTTAATATCTTTATCTTTAAAGGAATTATTCTTACTCTCGGAAATGAAAATAAAAGCCCCATTTGAAAGTGAGCAAATTTGTTATAAATCCTTATATATATATATATATCTATATATATATATAAAAATTAATTTAGGCTAACAATTTTTCAGATAAAATAAACTGAAACTATGGTGGAATCATAGAACAACAATGAAATTTGTATAATGGTTTTCGAACCTTGTGTGCCTTCAATTGCACACATTTTACATAATCATGCATGCATACATTTGCACATGACATACACACATATATTTGCACATGACACATAATACATACATACACAAACACTCACATATGAGGTTCAACCAATGTCATAAATTCATTAAAAATAATAATTAATGCATGCCTGGAAGACCTGTAATGAGAAGTAATAAAAAAAATAATTAAAACCCAGCAGCAGCTGCCTCCAGTATGAATATGTAATTAAAACCTGCCAAGATTTGACATAACACAAAATATAGAATTGAATGACAGGTTGCATGACTTCCTTGACTTTTGATTAGTCAAGTTTATAAAAAATGGGGTTGAGAATCAAGGGGAAATGAGGGATTGTTGTTGCTCGTGTACAGCAAATTCATGAATAAAGAAATTGGTTTGAATCAAAATGAGCCACAGGCTTTGTCCATTTCGTCCTATATTAGAATCCTTTGTAGGTCTTTTTGGGGGGGTTTTTTTGGTTATTTTTTTTTTGTCTCTTAGATATAACTTATTTAAAATGTTTATCCCAGCTTGGCCTTACCTGTTTTTAAAGCAGTATATTGTGCTTTGAGAATAGTTTTAGTTTAAAGAAAGGAAAATATATACATTTCTTTTAGTTTATTGCTATACTTTGTAAATAATGCAGATTGTGCTAATTCTCTGTTGCCAATTTCTAGGACCTTCAATAATTTTATAAATATATCTTGGCTTAATTTAGCTCCTTTCTGGCTGCCATTAACTAAAAAAGAAAAAATTGTTTTTAATATTTTTTTATTACCTATTCACTTTTCTTTGGTCTATTCTTCAGTTTTTTCTTTATGGTATATCTCTGAAAATCTGAATTTTATGAACGAGTTACTTTTGATGCAAAAAAAAAATTATTAAATAATTTCTTCATTAATTAAATTGTTTTTGTGGTTCTTGCTGTTTAATAAATTGTTTTAAATGCATTTTCTTTTATTAGTTTGTTACGATAAAGAACATATTCCTGTTATAGGCTAAAATATTTTTTCCAATTTGGGTATAACTTGTACTTTACCAAGCTAGTTGAATCGACTATTGTAGCTTATCCTTGAAAAGGGACTTTGTAAACATAGTTTTACATTCTCATCTGTCTACAAAAGACTTCCATTTTCAAAATCTTAAATCATGAAAAAAAATTGTTTAAACTTTGACTTTCAAATTACTAAAATACTTTTTTCTAGAGTCTATCAACAAGATTACTAAAGATCTTTTTTTATCCTTGGTTTGATATTGGTCCTAATTTATATCTTCATGTAATTCCAGCTATTTATTCTTCCAAGTGGTTCCATGAAATGTTCCCCTTCTCCCCAATTCCAATATTGTTTTATTTAGATCTTAAATTTGATATTACCTGTTTCAGTTAAGCAACTAATTAAAAAAGTAAAGATCCTGGAAAGTAAATGACTCAGTTCCAATTAATAAATTCTTAGGAAAGTCTTTGCAGGTGCATTGCTTTGTGTGTGTGTATGTGTAATAGGATTATCGCTCAGTGAGGAACCCCTCCCTGGACTCCAACCATCTGTCTCAAGCTAGCCACTGCCAATTGGGACCTACACGGTGTATCCGGTCATCCCTCCATCTTGTCCTTGGTCTTTGTTCACGAGGTGTCCATATATATATGTGTGTGTGTGTACATACATACACACACACACACACATACGTGGCTGTGTGGTAAGAAGCTTGCTTCCCAACCACATGGTTCCGGGTTCAGTCCCACTGCGTGGCATCTTGGGCAA
>JAOPUL010005855.1:24242445-24257445 GCA_027564515.1 Octopus rubescens | reverse complement strand
GCATTCTCGTGTAGCACCCATCCACCATCTGAGTGAATTTCTTGGTCAGCGTCCAATGGATATATAAAGAATGTATATAACACCAAAACCTTAACCACATGTTGTTTTGATGAAGATTATTGGGATTCATGAACTATCAAATTATTATTGAAAAATTCAATTATGAAAGAAACAAATTCTATAACTTTAAAGTGAATATGGTAGTCCCAGAATTTTAAGGAGTGTGGAACCATGTCTTAGCCACTATTGTTCCTAGGTCTACTTTGATCCAGAGTAGTAGCACCTGTCAGGGTTCCAGCTATGGGTTAAATAGCATGTAACTATCCAAGCCAGGGTATAGTGAAATCATGGGATGCAGTATGGTGGATGTGAACTAGTTCAGTAGATGAAATTATTGAGTCAATGGCGAATATCATCAGATGCTGAGGGGATAAACAGACAAACTGTCAACAGCATGGATCAACCGGTTCAGGTAGCGGTTACTGCTATCATTTGTAATTGTGATGCACACAGATGAGATATTTCAGCTAGTAAAAGAAGAATGTGACTAAAACTCAGGCCAGATATTCATGCCTCATCACTCAATCAGGACACCTGGCACAGAAGAGTTACATTGGTTCAAGCAAGTCACATGACCTGGATTATGATGATTACCAATTCTTTTTTAGAGAGTTGCCTATCAGTCTATTGGGATTCTTTTAAACTTAAAAGCAATGATAAATATATTTTAACTTATTTAAACTATTGAAGGTCTAGTCTATAAATAAATAGAAATAAAGACATTTCACAAGGCAAAATTGGAAAAAATATATTTATTCAATGTTTTACTTGTAATATAGTTCCAATATTTTTTTCTTCTATTAAATGAATGAAGAGTAACAGCAAAACAATATCAAATATTCCCTGATTTTTCACTTGTAAACAGTTTTCACACTTCTTGCAATGACATGAATTCCAAAATTTCAGACATTATTCTGTCGGAAAACAAAAGACATATGATACGAAAGTTCTTGTAAAATTTTACTGATCTTAGATTTTCATATGATTATGAGACTTTTGTAGACTTAAAAGTAATCTATAGTACAACATACATACCAAACCTGCAAGTTTTATTATTAGCAGGAAGACAGGCTGTGACTTGATCCTTCATCCTTTTAGTGTTGTGGTGATAAAATATGTTCTAATAGTTGATTCAATTGATGGAGGAGTTTTGGAATAAGCACTGCATCTTGTAACTTTGTTTTTTAGAAACAAATTCTTCAGATTTCTATAATTAGCACCCATAGCAAATTTGAGGCCTTGTGGATATGTTAGAAATCATTACCACAAGTATTATTATGAGGGTGTAAGTAACATGACCAATTGACAGAAAGATTGTGGTATTTAGTTCTTTGTTCAAATTCCATTGGAATCAACTTCTAGAATATATCCTTCTGAAATGATAAAAATTAGTGCCATTTAAATTGAGATATTGACTAAATTGACTATACCCCTATCCCCAAATTTGCTGCTTTGTAAGACATTATTATCATTGTTGCAGCATCAAAGATGATCGTCAGATCAGCCTGTGCCACACTCCTCAAAATTAAACTGCTAATTCCCCTGCCAGCTCCCTATTTGATGTTGGGACTCAAAGTTTAAATACAGTTGTACTACAAGAATATGAACCTGGGGTAGCATCCACTGCATCAACCAATCAAGAATATACTATTAATAACAACAGTGTGTAGAGCCAGTAAATATTTCAGTTATGCCATTTCAAATAAAATTTAGGGTTGGGCTTACAATCATTAGATCGTGGGTTCGATTTTCAGACTAGGTAGCACATTGAGTCCTTGAGTAAGGCACTTCATTTTATGCTGATCTAGTCCCTTCGGCTAAAAATGAGTACCAAGAATAGCTGGAGGATAATTAATTCTGCAATAGACAGGTATCTCATTCAGGGAAGAGTCTTGTAATCTCATTAATCTAAACACCAAGGAAACTTGGATAAGCTCCAGTCTCATGAACTTGTGGGCTTGAGGTAGACTTTAATATAATTTCAGAAACCTCTCTACCTTTATATGTTTATATAAGCATGCAGGAGTTGATGTTGTTGCTGAGTTTCAGCTCTGATTAAGTAGGACCTTCCTTACTATTTCTAATAATTCAAGCAAGCATAGGCAACCTGTTACATATGACTGAATGCAACCCTTTAGAGCTTTCTATATAACACTTTTATATAAACAAAAAAACTTTACAAACATTTTGTAACGTAATCTAACGTTCTTAGGCTGTTCATTTAAACATTTTTTTGTTTTTGTTAGTCAATGACAAAAAATTATAACAGTGAGAAATTCCCCAAGGGTATCTTCTGCGTAATATTGCTTAGCTGAAAGCATTTACTATTTTTTCTCCATCATTGTTAAGTAATTCGTTTGAACATGGGCGTCAAATATTGATTCATTCAAATGAGATCCGATTGAAATTTTGACATTTTTAATAGCATTTTCTTTAATTTCCTCATTTCTGAAATATAAACGCCGAAGGCACGCGAGGATGACAAGTACCCTTAATTCTCACAAAGTGGATGCAAAATAAGACAAAAATTGTGCGCATTGTTTTTAGCTAACATTCTTCCCTGTTATAATATCAACGAGTTATTTGATTCTCCGATTTATCAACTCTGTACTACATACTATGATTGTTAAATGACTATTTCATTGATGTGACCCGATTTATGATTGGCAATATCTTATAATTTCAGAGGTGTCCTTGTCTGGCAAGTTCCCTATGTCTTGTTACTTAGTAGTCTGTTAATGCAATAAGTTTCATTAGACATATTGCTTCATCGAAATAGTAGCCACCTTATATAGACCTGGTCACCTTCAAGCACACAAATTTCATACAATAGAGAATAAATTCAAAAGAAAAATACCATTATAGAAGGTTTCGCTTAAAATATGGTCTTATCTACCTGCATACACAATATGGTCTTATCTACCTGCATACAAAATATGGTCTTATCTACCTGCATACAAAATATGGTCTTATCTACCTGCATATCACAGTGATTATATAGTTGTGTCTCGAGTTCAAATCTCACCAAGGTCGAATTTACCATTTTTATCTTTCTGGGTATTGATAAAATAAAACAGCAGTCTACCTGTTAGACTATAGTTATAAAACAAATCATAAAGTATAACAAAAATAGAAGTTTAATTTGATTTAATAATACAGAGATCACATAAATGTAACATGTACGTCCTGATTTCTATTTGGAAGATAATGTATAAATACACATGCTAATTACTATTGAAGAAAAGAAGTTTAGTTTTCCATACATATACGCATGTACAAGCACCGCTTTGTGTCTGTGCGTGTATATAACCGGATACGATTAAGATTATATAATTACATACTTACAAAGTACTAATTGGAAATTCCCGTCATTGAGTGTCCTCTTTTCTGGCTACGTTAAAACATTCTTTAAAATCTTTCAAAGCTTGTTGACATTTGCGCCAGTCATTATGCTCAGCCATGCACTCCTGTACTTTATAATGAAGTTCGAGGCAGCCAGCCCGTTTTAACATGAGTTCCACTTTGTCTAATTCATCTTCATCATCGTCTTCCAGTGATTTAGTCGTCCGGTTATGATGTGAGGGTGAAGCCATGTTTACACATATATTGATAATCTCCCCTGTGTGGTGACACTCAACGTTAAATGTTACTTCCCATTAATATACATTTCTAGCTTAAAATCCCAGCATTTTACTTCAAAGTTTTTACGTTCTAAGTTCAAATTCTGCCGAGGTTGATTTTGTCTTTCATCTTTCCAGGGTCGATGAAATAAGTACCAGTGTTGAGTTATGGGATCAACTAAGTCTCCTTCCCCCAAATTTAAGGCCTTGTGTCTATAGAAAGGATTTTACTTCTATGTTATGTTGACACGTGGCTAGAGTAAGACAGTTGTTTATTCGGATATATCTTATGAAGATAATTATCTTTGTGTCACATACAGATTTTGCGATTGAAATAGAAAACCAGAAGTATCGATCATAAAACAATAGGAATAGCGATTTCAAATTTGCTATTGAATACTTAGGAATCATTGATATAAAAGGAAAGGATAAGGCGGCGAACTGGTAGAATCATTAGCACTCCAGGCAAAGTGCTTAGTGGCATTTCGTCTGACTTCATGTTCTGAGTTCAAATGTCGCCAAGGTCGACTTTGTTTTTCATCCTTTCGAGTTGATAAAATAATTACCGGTTGAGTAATCGACTTACCCCCTCCCCCGATATTACTGGCTTTGTGCCAAAATTTGAAACCGATATAAAAGGAAGGAATGCTAGGAAAAATGAAACATACGATTTTATTATTATTATTTTATATCAGCTTTGTCTTCCTACACATTAGGCCTCTCAATTCCAGATGGATTCAGCTATGAGAACTAGATCATCAGCATATAGGAATTCCCATGGACAGCCAGTCTTAAACTCCACTGTAATGGCTTGTAGGACTATGATGAAGAGGAGAGGACTAAATATTGATGGACCCCTACCTTCATGCTAGTCCTTCTTCCACAGACTGTCAACTCTATGTAATTCCTACCTTTTTCACATTTTTCCTGCAGCCATCAAGAACATCAACTGCATCAGTATTTCTAGTTTTAGAGGATCTGCATAGGACATGATTACAACCCTTTCCTTTTGACCAAATCATTGAATAATTATTGCACTAATCCCACCCTGCCCTTTCTATGAGTACTGATCCTTCTATTCAGATTAAAGACAGGGAGGAATACAATATTATTTTAATCCTTCACCCCCACTCCAAATGTTGTAATCCTAAACGCAAACATTAAAAATAGTTACTAAAAACTTGGTATAAAGCCTTACAATTATGAGTGAAAAGTTATACTGTTTAAGGTTTTTCAAGGCTATTAATATAATAAGCAATCTATTTCAAATGCAAATCAATTCAGAACCAATGATGCATTTAACAATATTTTAACATTGCACTCCTAATGAAAAAGCAATAATGGCTGCCTTGTTACATTAATAAAATGGTAACGTATTAAAAATTAAAACCTAATCTAAATCGAGATATTTTCTGAACCCACTTCATATCTCTAGCTTCAGCTGTGTAATATGTCTCTTCTTTATATCTTCTGTAGGATATTGATTTAACATATCAATAAAATGGATTTAAATAACTCAAAAATGGAAATAAGTTCACTAGATTTGATGTGCTTCCCATTCCTACTTAGTTGTAGAGTTGAAAGAAATGTTTTACCTAATATTAACCAAAAAGTTAACATGTGAAAATTAAGAGGAAGTTTTTCTCTATATATAGTCAGTTTTTTAAATGTATTTTGTGTCATAGAAAGAAATTGCTATGTTAGTAAACATGTATATTGTGTAATTACATTTCTATTGAATTGTACTCTTCATATAATTGATTTTTATTTTCTCATACAACTTATAAACCACTCAACATATGACTTCTTCAATAGAGCTGGGCTGTGAAATTAATATCTGAATCACTAATTATAAGTGCAACAATTAAAAATTTAAAAAAAAACGTTGCAAAAAGAAAGAATGTACTTTGTTTTGTAATAAATTCTAAAAAGATTTTCACTCCAGATCTTCATTAGTTTCTGAGATATCAGAGATCAGAGTAGACACCTAAACAATCAATCATACAAATACACGTTTAAAACATAGTGATATCTAGTTTTAGCTGGTGTTGTTCACCTTTTTTAAATGTACCAAATATAAAAATATCCTGGAATTTCATGGCAATGAAAATGAAATCAAATAAATGTAGAGAGAAAAGAGGGGGGAGGCAAGCAGCAGGGGCGGCACGGGTCCCAGGATGGGGGGATATTCAGCTGCGCCCCGTGGTGTTGACTGCGGTGGCGTTGCCACATAGAATGGCCAGCAACACACGCTGCAGTAGCCACTCCATCTCGTGGGCCACAGCAGACCCAATTTGGTGGAGGAAGGCTGTGGTTCAAGGACAAAGGACACCAGATGTCTCAACGGCTACCAGCATGAACTGATAGCGGCCGGCCAGGCTCCTGTACATACGGACCTTCCTCTCCTCTGCGTTGCAGGCTGCGACACCGGGGTTTGCAACAGAGGCCGCAAGGTTGGTGCTGGAGAATGTGTCGCAGCACGTTGTGTCCCAGATTAGAGATCTGCCTCCCTTGAATGGAAAGAGGGTTATCCCATCTGGGTGCTTACTGTCCCCACGGCCAAGACCTGCGGGCTCAAGTTGGGATGGGAAATCAGCCGCATCGAAGCCTCTTCTGACAATGTCATTCAAGGTGGCATGTCGGGGGAATTGGCCTACGCTAAGTTTGCAGGCCGAATACGTCCACTTCCGCTCCGCAGTGACATTGGTGTGGCTTGCATCCGCGGAGACCGAGACGCTGGGCCACCCCGATGCGGATGCACTCATCATCTAGAAGGGTAACAGTAGATGAGGAGGGCACTGCATTGAGCCAAGCACCACTATTAGGCTGTGAGGCGGAACGGAGGCAGGCGAGGCGGTGCTGGTCGAGTGATGTCTCTAACTGCTCCAGGGTAGACTTTCCTAGGATGTCGTCCCAGTTACATTAGACATTAGTGATCTGGGGGACAGCTAGCCCCCAAGCATTCCAAGCGGCAAGAGCTCGTTCAGGTAACTGGTCAACATTCGTCATGGCTGACCCATGGAGTATATCACCAAGGAGGTTGTAGCTGGAGGAGACTGAAAAGAGGTAGGCCGGCAGGGCCAGCTCCACCACTGATCACAGACCAAGGCCACTGAGTCTGATGGGCAGTTTGGCCTGCAGCCAACCAGCACTGCCGAAACTGACATTGCAGATCAGTTTGGCACAGCGCTGGATTTCGTGGTCGAACTGGTTGGTTATGTTGAATGAATTGAGTGATGCAATGAAGCACAAAGTGTAACAGGGCAATATGAACTTACAAGCTGTATACCAGATGTATAAATTTATATACCCAATGAACCAACATGGGAGCCTTTACATAATTAGTTGACTTAAGAGAAATAGCAATTAAATCTCTCTAAAATAGCACCCTTCTGCCTTAAAAAAAGGACACATGAGCACATTATGTCTGATAAAAGAAAAAACGAATGACTTGATTAGGGATGACTTGTTGGAGTTAAACAACAACATAAATATCTTTCTACTATAGGCACAAGGCCTGAAATTTTGGGGGAGGGGCTAGGGGATTACATTGACTCCAGTGCACAACTGGTACTTATTTTATTGACTCTGAAAGGATGAATGGCAAAGTCGAGCTTGGTGGAACTTGAACTCAGCACATAAAGATGGTCGAAATGCTGCTAAGCATTTTATTTGGTGTGCTAATGGTTCTGCCAGTTCTTTGCCTTAATGACAACATTAATATACCATACAAATTTGTGCATCAGTGTTTTATTTCTCAAGCCATTGCAAGGATTGAACTCATAACTGGTTGAGAACCATCTGGACCAGAGGGATGAAGGGATAGGCTGAGACTGATCCACATATTTATATTTTCTCATCCCAATTGTTGATAAGAAAAATCAAGCAAGAAAGAAGTTCTAAAGATGTGGTATATGGATTAACACAAGATCTTAGAAAGGAGACAAGCTGAAAGATGAATTGGAATAAAATTAGTGAGAAGTAATGTCAATTAAAGAGATCTAAAGTTGTTTCCTCTTCCTCCTCGTCGTTGTCATTTAATGTCCTATTTTTTTTATGCTGGCATGGGTTAGACGGTTTAACAGGAACCAACAAGCTCCAATGTCTATTTTGGCATGGTGTCTATAGCTGGTTACCCTTCTTAACACCAACCCCTTTACAGAGTGTACTGTGTGCTTTTTTCATGGCAAGAGTACTAGTGAGTTCACCAAATATTCACAAGACAAGACCCTTCAACTGAGTAGGGTATAGTATTGAAGGATGCAAAAGAATGTTAGAGAGATGAGAGTAGGTGTCTTGCTGAAGAGAATGCATGGCTTTCCCAGCTGGCAAGGGGGTGGGTGTGAGAAACAGAGATTGTGAAGGTGTACAGAAACTGTTCTATTGTTGTTGCTGTCTTCCTCTAGTTCAGCTTTAGACTCAATGGGGTTCCAGCCATGATCATCCCATATTTTTCAGACGCAGTGTATCTGGGATTACATTATTCAATATGACTTTACTTAAGATGACAGGGAGTAATTTGAAAGAGATTTGGTTGCTATTTCCAGTAGGATGGTCAACCCTGTAAAGGTTCCCTTGCTGGCTGATTAAAGCTATTTTATTTCTAATATAGTATAGAGTATGATAACTAGTGAGTCTAAACATTACATATGCAGGAGCAGTTTTTCTACAGATGGCTGAGCTGATGCAGCGTCATCCAACTAGTTGAAACATCAATAATTTATTTTATTTCATTTAGTACTGTACTATGTCCCTTAAACTCTCTTCTTTTTCAGTCTACCTCTCTATATATGAACTCACAACAGAAGTGAACTGATGATGTGGATATTGTATTGGAGTACTTTCCCACATATCTTGAGTGCATATACACTGCATGCATTTTGTTATTTGGACTTTACATTTGATTCTATGCACTTTAGTATACCCAACTGTAGAGAATAGACTCCAAAACCTCTGAAAATGTTACTCAACTATATAGTTTCCATAGACTCTTGTATTTTTATTTCATAGATTAGTTCTGGTTCTGTTCAGGAGGCTGAGCTACCTCTCATCTGATTAATGACAAGAAATTGGAGCTCAGCATCAATCTTTAAAACACACATTGAGACTCATCATACAAGGAATATGATTAGGTACAGTTCACTTCTAGAAGTCTTTTGTTATTTCTATTTATATATAAGGTCATGAGCTGGCAGAGTTGTTAGTACACTGGACAAAATGCTGCTAAGCATTTTGTTCGTCTTTACGTTCTGAGTTCAAATGCCACTGAGGTCAACTTTGCCTTTCATCCTTTCGGGGTCGATAAAATAAGTATCTGTTGAACACTAGGGTCGATGTAATCAACTCACCCCCTTCCTTACAAGTGCTGGCCTTGTGCCAAAATTTGAAACCATTATTTCTATTTATATTTGGAATGCTCTTCAATAAAATTAAATCGACTTTAGTTCATGACTAGTTCTTATTTTATTGATCTTGGAAGGATGAAGGCCAAGGTTAATGATAACAGGATTTGAACACAGAACATAAAGAGTCACACTTAATACTGCAGATAATTTGTCCGACACTCTAATGATCCCATTAATCTACCACTTAAGCAGCAACAACATTGTACAATTGACAAATACTTTGTTAACTTGCCTTGCTGAGTTCAAATCTTTTCATGAATGAAACTAGTAATAGACTGCATCATATCCATATATGAGATATTGCTTAATTATTCAAAACAAGTATAACACTGACTTTCCAGACACTGATAATCTGGAACCTCTTACAATATGCACTAATTTACAAGCAGGAACTTCAAATTCCCACAGCTACCAGACTAGTTTACTGGTACCTTGCACAGTACTGTATTAACAAACTTTAATCATTTAAGTAAATTTAATATTCGTTTAATATAGAGTGTGTTGACCAAGGTGATCACCTCTGGTTTGGAAAATATCAATAATTCAGAAGGACTTTGGAATCAAAGGTTCTAGAAAATTGATGTTGTACCTGTACTACAAAAACTGGAACCAGATACACTTGTTCTTGTTATTTAGACTTAGGTCCTCCTGTGCTAGATTGCACATCAGTTGATAATTCTTCTCTTTTGGTTTCTACTGGCAGAGACTGTTCCAGCTCCTTCCCATGTAAGGTCCAGTTCCTGTAGATCATCTCCAAATGTGCTTTGCAAAGGTTTTCTGTAGCCTCTCTCTCTCTCTCTCTCTCTCTTCCAATTTGTAACTAACACATTGTTGTTTTTGTATGTTATTTGTTAGACATATGCAATACATACCCCTGCAAAGTGAACCAGCACTGATTGATGATGTCAGCTAATGGTTGAGAATCTGCTCTTCATAGTATTTCTTAGCAATTCTATCCCTGTATGTGATCTTGAAGATTTTTTGCAGATATCTTTGATAGAAAATGTTCACCCTTTCTGATATTTTGGCCATGACTTTCCAAGTCTTCTCGGGAGAAATGGATGTGGGAAGGACAATAGTTTTGTAGAATTTTGTTCACAGTATCAAGAGATGCTGTTGACCAAACTGGGTGCATTTTCTTAGACATGCCTGATGCTTTCCTTAGTCTGCAATGGATGTCAACCTCAGCATCTTCAACATGAGCCAAAATTCTGTTAAGATATGTGAATTGTTGGGTTTGTTCAACTGACTGTTAATTCACATACATCTGTGCATTTTCTTTCAAGAATTTGGTTTTTTCCCCTAGTTACTTGGTCCAACTTTTCCACTAGTTTGTTCCAGGCTGATTGTCATTGACTGTAGCGCAGTGTTGTTTTTTGAAAGCAGTACAATGTCATTAGCTAAGTCCAGGTCTGCTCTAATTTTGGTTAGTGCTGCCAGGCAATGTCCAAGTTCACCATGTAAATCAATTTCCTCTTGACAAAGTTCAATGTAAAAAATGCAACAGTGGAAATAAGACAGCCCTGTCACACCCAGTAGCAATATTGAAGAAGTCAGCTGTGCCTGTATTCATCTTCTTACAGCAACTTTAGGTAGATGTTTCTGAAGATACTGACATATCATATATAAATCTACCATGTGATAGAAGGATGTTCCAGAGTGACACCCAATGCACACTGTTAAATATCTTCTTGAAGTCATTAAAGTTGAGAGACAAAGGGTGATGATATTCTCAGTACTAGTCTATGATATTTCTAAGTATGAAAGATTGCTCACAGCTTGATTTTTTCCTTTACAAAAGCCAGATTGTTTTATTCATATAACTACTTGTCCACTGTTTCTTTCAGCACATAACACTTTTCCAGGGTCTGACAGTAATGTTATGCTCTCCAGTTGCCATATGCTACCATATTTCCCTTCTTTGGTAGTTTGAAGATCACACCTCTCTCTGGTCTTCATGGTACATTTTGTTTAACTGCATGTATTCTGAAAACTACTCAGCTTCTGTACAATGTTGCACTACCAAACTTTATCAATTCAGCCGAGATTTGATCTAGTCCAGCAACTTTGTTGTCCTTTACTGATTTTAATGCTTTCACAGTTTTAGATGGTGATAAGCCAAAGATTTACTGCTAAATCAACTGATGGTAGGTTGATACTGAAATTGAATAATGAAGCTGGTGTTAATTGGTTAAAGTCTCTTTGAAATACTTCACTTAGTATATGAGTCAACTGAAAAGTTCATAGGCTGACCAAGATACTCTCATGGAATGTGACCAAATGAGGTTTATTTTTCAATATAGTCCTCCTTGTGGTCCACACACTTCTTCCATTGCTGTTACAGTGTTTGGATCCCATTGGTGAAAAAGCTTTCATCCTGATGGTCAAAAAAGTCATCAACAGCAGATATGACATCATCATTACTGCGATGCTGGTTTCCAGCCAAGTGTTTTTTCATGTTGGGGAAGATGATAGATGGGGCCAAATCAAGGGAATAGGGAGGGTGATCAAGCAATACAAAGTCACAGTCATGCACAGCAGTTATTGAAACCAAGGACTTGTATGCTGAAGTATTGTCCCCTTTTATCAGTTTTCCTGGGCGTTTGGTCTTGATAGCCCATCGTAATTGCCTCAGCAAGTTGGCATAGTACTCTCCATTGATGGTGTGGCCCTTTTGAAGATAGTCAATAAACACAATGCCTTTTGCATAAAAAAAATTGAGCCCATCACCTTCCCTGCAGATGAAACGACCTTGGCCTTCTTTGGATCATGTGAGGAGGGGTGTTTCCACTGCGTGGATTGTCTCTTTGTCTCTGGCTCAAAGTGATGAACCCAACACTCATCCTGGCTTAGGAAACATTCACCTAAACCGAATGGATTTACCTCAAATAATGTCAGATTTTCCCGTGATGTGATCAGCCTGGTTCGCTTTTGATCAGGTGTCAGAAGATGTGACACCCACCGAGCAGAAACCTTCGCCGTGCCAAGTTCACTCTGCAGAATATTCTCAACTCTCTCATGGGATATGCTTATAGCATTGGCCATTTGATTTATAGTCAATCGCCTGTCATCCATCATGTGGTGAACACGATCAATGTTTTCCTCGGTGGTGGCAGTTACAGGATGTCTAGAGCTTGGATCATCTTCAAGAATCTCCCTTCCCCTCCTAAATTCAGACGCCCACTATTACACTGTTGATAAAGCTGGAGCGTCATCCCTTAATGTAGTAATCATGTCAGCATGAATGTCCTTGGGGCCTAAACCCTTTTTGTAGGTACTTGATGAAACCACAATGCCAAATTTTGTCCATTTTCAAGAGAATTTGCTACTAGTTACTTTTGAAGTCTTCTTTGAACCGTCAGATGTCAGTTTTACATGGAAAGAAAGAATGCAGTTATTAATAAGAAGAGATGAAATTAAATCATGCAAGACTTCACACCTCTAGCATCACTCCTTCATAGTAAACCTATGACTTTTCAACCCACCCTCGTAATTACAGGAAGTTGACTTCCTTTTAGAAATTGTATTATGATCTTATCCATCCCCGAGAACTTCCCAGAAATAATCATTTCTGAGGAATTTATATTATTAGCTCGGCTAAATATTGAGGGATTTTTTTTCTTGAGCCCCAGGATTCATTAAGCCGCTTACTCGGTTTCCATAACGTGTAAATGACCAAGATCATACCACTCCCCTTGAACGGGACAACGGTCCGTTGCAGGGTTCAGGGCAACAATTTTATGGGGAGGGAGCAAGTCGATTACATTGACACCAGTATTTGACTAGTACTTTATTTTATTGACCCTGAAGGGTAAGGCTGACCTCGGGCTTGATTTGAACTTACAACGTAAAGAGCCGGAAGAAATGCTGCTAAGCATTTTGTCCGACGCGCTAACAATTCTGCCAGGTCACCACCTTAAACATTGAGGTTAGAAGCGATTGCTTTAGCTTTGGCGAGGAAACTGGATGAAAAGTAAATGAATATCTGTGTTGAGTATATGTTACGTGAAGGAAGAAGACTCCAATATGGAGGTGGTTATGTTTTTAGCTAAGTAGAGAATATTTAAAAGTAGTTTTCTGGTCATGAGTTTATTATATGATATAATAAAAGGGCCGTTTATGACAATAGAAAACGAAGTGTTAAAGTTACAAACGCCTTTTCTTTTTCTGTCAACCATTTTTTCTTTTTGTTTTTTTTCTCACTGATGTTTACCTATTATTTACAACACCAAATATACCGCGCATTTGACACGTCTCCTCCCCCTCTCTTTTTCTCTCTCTTATTTTGCTCTACGAATACCCTCAAATATTCACCCGTTTCCTCTGTGTATTCGCCAACCCCTAACAGTTGTTGTGTGTGTAAAATCTAAACAAAAAAAAATGTCAACTATACTTTTACGATCTGAAAACTTCACCCCGATATTTTGACCCCAAAGAGTAACATGTTTGTTTTGTACAGGGTTAGATACCGTGGATGGGTAATTTTATATTTTAGAATATCTTCGGGTGTATATCTCAGATGACGAAATAACTGAGGAAGAATGTTTAGATTCCAGTTGTGCCCCACGAGGAATTGACCTTTGTACATCATATTAATCTTGTAGAAACTTCTAAGCTGTCGTTGCCCCGTAGATAAGGGCAAAGATCAATCTGAAATCAATGAAACAGAAGGCTTCTGTGACAGGCTATAATCTTACTAAAGAGGGGTGAAAACCTTATGTCATGTTAATGAATTACCTATCTTTGACGGCCGAAATATTTGTGTGTGTGTCGACATACATATATATTTACATACACGCATATATGTGCGTGGGTGTACTGAATCATCATCATCATTTTAACGTTCACTTTTCCATGCTTGCATGGGTCGAACGGAGTCTATTGAAGCAGATTTTCTACAACTAGATGCCATTCCTGTCGTAAAACACCGCTTGTATGACGCTGACACAGCGTTTACAACTATCACGTGGTGTCAAAGCAAGGAGACAGTAACACACCCACATACACATATGTAAACGTATATATACATATATACACAGACATGACAGAAGTAAATAGACAGCCCATGAAGCATCGTTTTATGTTTATTTTAACTTGAAAGGGTTTATATTTTTTAATAATTGACATTTTTATGTTTCAGATTCTATATGTGACTGTTTAATAATGCCACGTGCAAAAGAAGCTTTGGAACTGTTCGAATTTCAAAGAGGCCACATTGTGTGGGTAAATCTGAAGGTGGACTTAGCATAAAATTACAGATCCTGCTTCCTACAGTTAATAGAGTGATTGTGCAATTTACCAGAGAGTGGAAGGAGTCCATATCACATTGCTTAGGTCGACCAGAGTCCTCTGACAGGACCCTTCGCTTTGTTAAAAGAAGTGTGGCGGATAATCCTCGTTGCAAGGCCTTTGGCATAGCAGAACAAGTTGATGTCAGTCCCAGAATAGCTGTCAGATATCTCCACAAACTTGGCTACTATGGCAGAACAGCAAGAAGGCAGCCACTTATTCGACCAGCCAATATCAAGCAGAGAAAAGATTGGACCAGTGAGATGGTGGAGAGGCCACTAGTATTTTGGGACACTGTCATATTCTCTGATGAGTTCAGATTTACCGTATTTTCTGACAGTGGTCGAGTGTGAGTCTGGAGATGTGATCAAAATTTTGACGTGAAGAGCTTGCAGCCAACAATGAAACATGGCAGCTATTCTGTGATAATCTGAGGAACAATTTGGAGCAATACTCGATCAGAGCTGGTGGATTGTGAGGGAAACATAAACTCAGATTAATGTGACCATATTCCAATCTTCTCCAGTGGTGAAATGATTAACGAAGACTCTTTATTTATGGAAGATGGGGCTCCTTGTCACACGGCTAAAAAGACCCAAGATTGGTTGGAAGAGAATGGCATTAAA
>JAOPUL010005855.1:24190580-24208835 GCA_027564515.1 Octopus rubescens | reverse complement strand
CTGGTGCAGCTCCCCAGCTTGCCAGTTTCCAGTCAAAACCGTCTAACCCATGCCTGCATGGAAAAACGGACGTTAAATGATGATGATGATGATGATGATGAAATACAGAAGTTGAAAGAGAAAATAACCATCAAAGGAACTGAAAGGATATATTACAACATTAATAGTAAGTCTTTACCATAGACACATTGTGAATCCTGCATGTATACTCAGTGTATTCATATATATATATATATATATGCAACATAAACATGCACTGAATCCATTTAAACACATGTATACCCACAAACATATTGCTCATTTCTTTTTGTCTTGAAAATATGTTGAGAAATTAGATAATCTTAGAAGGTTTTAGTATTTATTTAGTAGGCTTCTTGTTAATCAACTATTTACTTGTATATCCCATACACTTTTGACGTGAATTCACTCATAATTGAATTTCACTCCTTAGCTCTTTTCTTTTGTGAACATTAGGATATGTCTGTAATTTAACTCACTTAGAAATTAAAGCTTGGTGCACATGTAATCAGTAATTAGTGTGTCTATGTTTGCATTCTGTTCTTGGATTTTGTAATAAACATGAACATACCCTAAAAGAAATGGAACTAAAGATGACATATGCACATAATTGCTTTATCTGAGAAAGAGCCATTACTATCAGATTGTGCAATAAACATGAAAAATCATCATATTGAACATCCATTTGCTATGCTGGCATGGTTTAAATGTTTTGACAGTATCTGATGAGCTACAAGACTGTTATGCTGCAATGTCATCTTTGGCATAGTTTCTATGGCTGGATGTCTTTCATAAAGCCAACCACTTTACGGTATGTACTGGGTGCTTTTTTCCATGCCACTGGTACTAGTGAGGTGGCCAAAAAACTTGCAAGACCAGAAAAGAAAAAGGTAGAAGTTCCTCAACTGAGTGTGAAGTGTGTTTGAGAGAGGAGGTGACTTTATGCCAGGTATTGATAGGTTAAAGTATGATAGAGAGACAAGCACATAGAGAGTCTTGCTATAGAGGCGGTACATGGCTATTCTGCACATCTGGTTTTAAATGACCTTGAATACGCATAGGAGGTTGGCTTTTCTAGAAAAGTCAGATACTTATGATAAGCATATAGTGTATCCTGAAATAAGGGAAAAATTAAGTTTAAATTAAAATTTTATAACCATTTTGTCACACAGAAAAATTACAAGGTTTTTAGCCTACTAAAACAGTTATTTGGTCCAATGATATACCATTGTTTCTCGGTTTATAATTGCAATTATTTAAGTAGATTAGATGGCATTTTATTGAATGTAGTTTATTAAATCCATTATATTCTTCCAAATCCATGAACTGCATTCTGCCTTTCATCTGGAAATCATAAAATGTTGCCTTCTTCATCCTTTGTCTTATTGTTCTCTCCCTTCATAATGCATCAAATAATACATCTATCATCTCTTAGGCTTGAATAGTTTTTTTTTCTGTAAGGAAATATACTTTAAACATTGTTCTTAAACTGTTAAATGTTTTGGAATAACTTGTTAGTTGCTTCAAAACAAAATATAGTATACAAGTGAAAAAAAAAAATTTTTCTTTTAAATTTTGAAAAAAAAACACACCCCAAAACCAAAAAACATGGGTAGAACAAATTCTGAATCAATCAAACAATTAATAAAAACTTGATATAAAATGTTTTTCTTAATTTCAGGCTATGTTAGAAGATAAATTACGTGAAACTGACTGGGAATTGACTCAAGAAACAATTGAAGAGCAGGTGGCTCGAGAATCATATTTGCAGTGGCTTAGAGATAATGAAAAGAGAGCTAAAATTCAAGGCCCAGTAAGAACATCAGTGCTATATTACTGTGATATTTTTAATATAATTTGTTATTTATTGCCTTTTTTTCATTCTCTCCATAACTTAGCTGTCTGTGTCTCAAGTGACATTTGCCATCATATATACATAAGATGGAGCAGAAGTAATTTCTTTTTTTTTTTTAGAAACTGTTCCTTGTTCTGATATTTTTAGCATTATTTGAAAGTAGTTTTTACTTTTGTTTCCTTCAAAATACTTTAAATTACTCTTAGAAGATTTGCAATTATATTATCTCTACCAAGAAATCCCACAGGAAGAAAATATAAGCTTTGTTTTATTGATAACACTTCAGTACATAGTAGGTCTGATGGATTAAGTTAAAATTCTTTACGTACATGTAATGTATTATTTTTTTATAGATGTTTATTATGGTGTAGTTTGTTTTGGCAGTTGGATTTACTTCATTCTTCTCGTGCCTACATTTCAGTTGGCATTTAATTTCAATTCACAAAACTGGAATTTGCTAAATATTTTGTAATTTCTGAGTTAACACCTTGCTGTCCAGCAGTTTTTTTGTTTCTCTTTTAACTGGTTGTCTACAGTTGAAAGTTGCACTGAGGACAGATGGAAAAATACACATACAGCAGTCAAGCCCAAACATGCAGTCAAGTACAGATGAAATGCTAACAGGATGCAATATTTCAAAGTATCTTGGTTGTGCTGTAGTGTAGCAGCAAGAACTTTGTGAACTAAGTCAGTGACTTGATTTTAATTCTTACTTCAATTCAGTTATGTTATTAATATCCTTAAGAAAGGCATGGATATTACAAATCCTTATTTCCTGCCGCCTAAAATGCTGATTTCATGCTTACGTAAACAATCACTATCACAAAGTCCACTGGAATAAGCAATTATTTGAAACTATCGATGATGGTTGTATTTTCATAAACTATTATCATATTCAATATATATTATATTTGTATACTATGATAATGTTTTAGTTTTATACATGCGTGCGCGCGCACACACACACACTTTCTCTCTCTCCCCTTAATGTCAGTGAATATATAATTTTTCATAACTGAAGTGTATGCCCTGTAAAATGTATTCAAGAGATTATTTTAGCTGGCAGCATGGGAACAATAGTTCAGTTTTAAAACATCATTTTTTGTTATTGGATTTAGTTTTGAAGAAGTGATCAGTAATTATATAGTTTAAGCAGTAGGCATCCACTATTAAAATATCCTTATTTTGGTTGTGATGATTATCAAATGTCACTTTTTGTCACATTTTTAGTTATGGTGATATTGTTTCATTTTGATTTTTATTAAAATATCCTATGGATTTAGTTTAAAAAAAATATTTTAAGTGATTTTGAGAAAACATTGTTTAGTATATGTTAAATAGAACTAGTTAGGAAGTAATTGGTATCCTGTCAGTAGTGTCATATGTGCAAACAAATGATATATTGGCAAATGGCCAAATCAGTTGAGCATTCCTTGTGGAATTCGGTTATGTCCTTTTATATGCGGAGTTCCACTCTCACCCTTGTCAACTTTATCTTTCATCCTTTTAAAGTAGTAGTTAGATGTTGGGGTTGGTTTGTCTATATCCTTGAAGATGATGTCCCCAGCATGGTCACAATCTAATGTCTGAAACCAGTAAAAGAATAGTTATCTGTGCTTTATAGACTACTGTTTAAAACATTTACATTTTTGTTTGGTTTGACATTTAGTATTTATTTTTCGTTATTAGGCTAGATCTGCAAGTGCAACATGTAGCTCTGCCAGTGAATATTCTCTAAATGGTCCAGAAACAGTTGCCTCTCCTGACTGTGGCCGTCTTGGACGTTCACCTCGTAATCGTAGTGCTTCAAACTCCACTCAAAGTAGTCCCAATGCTGAAGAAAGCTGTCATGAACAACAACAGTTACAGCAACAACAAATGCAGCAGCAGCAGCAACAACAGCAGCAGCAGCAACAACAGCAACAGCAACAGCAGCAACAACAACAGCAGCAGCAACAGCAACAACATTGTAGCCCTAATCGGCCTGTTGACTTAGCATTGCATTCAGGTATATTTTTTCATTATATATTTTATGGTTGGGAGATTATCCAATACTTTAATTTTTGAAGTGACGTATAATTATGAGTTTATTTTTGTTTAGGTTCAAAGATCTTATTATTAAGGGAAGAGGTAGGGGTATGGATGGAAGTAGTAGTGGTTTATGGGGAAAATAACAAAATATTGATTTTTAAATTCTTGATTTAAAACTCTTTTTAAATTTTTTTATCCACAATGAAGATTCATTTATTGGAGAAATTTACTACACAGCTGAAATAAAATTACACTGGGATCTAAACTTTAACTCTTTATCATTCAGACTTGTTAAATGTAATGCTTATTTATTCACATTGTTTTGAATTGATTATGCATTACCTCATAGTTTTGAGATTTCAATGATATGATTCTTTATTTTTAAAATGACATTGTAGGGTAGGTATGAGAGGCCAGATCTGGTTGATTTGAAGATAAAACGTAGAATATTTTGGCTGAATATGGCCAGTTTAAATGCTTTAATTTATTGAAATGTAAGAATAACTTAAATGCATTTGACTGTTTTGACATCGGTTGTTTGTAAACAGGAAGTACTAATTACTGCCATCATAATTCTTTATGTAATTAAAAGGGCCCAGAATCATTTTATTCAAATCAAATGTTTTGCCACCTTTTTTTTTTCCTTTTTTTCCTACAAATCAGAAACAAATCTTATACAATTAACTGATCAATTTTACATTAATTTGATGCTGTTTTTTGTTTTTGTTAGAAAAGTTATCCAATTAAATAAAATTGACTGTATGATGTTTCTGCCATTTCTTGATTCATTACATACTTCTTTAGTCTTATGAGAGATATAAAGCAATCTCATTAGTGCTGGTGCCATGATAAAATGCATGAAGTACACTCTGTAAAATGATTGGCAAATGAGCAGACACAGTGTAGGGGTCAAGAGGTTTTAGTCTTATCAATGATATGACACCACTCTAATGGTGTTACCACTGTATATGCACCTAGTACACTGTAAAGTGTTTCGTGTTAGGAAGGGTACACAGCTGTAGAAACCATACCAAAAATGAAATGTACCAGCATAGTTTGGTCCTTCGACCTGTTTTGGCATGCAGTAACTCCAAATTAGAACTGACTTGCATTGTAATCACCTGTCCTTCCAACGTTAACTTGGAAAGTGAATGTAAATGGTGAATTAATAATGGTTTCATGTTTCTTTCTCTTCCCAGTTGAGTTAATTTCTTCAGTGAAATAGCTAAAAGAATACGGTTCATCTCATTTATTCTCTACTGTTGTTTTCGTTTTGTATTTGGTTTACACAATTTATAATATTTTGGTTGAAGCTATCCAAATTTTCTCCTGTCTTTTTGTTGTAATAGTTGTGAAGAAAAGATTTTGACAGGAATATGGTTGTCTGTAAAGAGTAATAACAATGTAAAAATTTGCTTGCTTTTTTTTAAAACACTTTCTATGTTATTTAATTATATATTTAATATTTATTGGCTTCTTATAGGATGTCCTAAATCGCCTCAACTTGGCAGTGAACCTCTTCTTGGTGCTGCAGCTGGTGCAACTGCAAGTTGCACTTCTAGTGATATGGCTACAGGTGGTTTTGATGAAACTGCATCTTTAATGAATCACTTGCCGCCAACTATGTTTGGTAAGTTTAAAATGAATAAATTTAGTGAAATATTATTTTTTAATGTAACTATCATTAAATAGCTTGGATTATTTTTGCCCTTCCTTTAAATCTTCCATTTTAGAAATAAGGTTTGCATATTTCTTTTCACTCTTGACCATGACATGTTTAAGAGTGACAGTTAAAATAATTCATATGTAAGTTTCTTTACTATCTTAACTAATATAGATTAAAGCATAGCTTAACATATTGTGTAGCTATGTGCCTGCGCCATATAAAAAGCTCTTGTGGTGCCACGTAAAGGCACTCATGCCGGTGGCATATTGAAAGCATCCAGCACACACTGTAAAGTGGTTGGTGTTAGGAAGGGCATCCAGCCGTAGAAAGCTAGACAAATCAGACTGGAACCAGGTGCAGCTCTCCGGCTTACCAGCTCCAGTCAAATTGTCCAACCCATGCTAGCATAGAAAACTAGCGTTAAAGGATGATGAAGAAAGAAATGTACTGTATAGATGCAAAAAGTGATGACAATCTGAATCTAGATTTGTTTTTCTAATTCAACCATTATAATGAAAATATTTCTGGAGATAACTAAATGATCTAATTTGAAGACTTAATTTATCTTATCTTTCAAAATCCATTTTTATTGCTTTTACATTAAGGCATGGTTATATAATTTTATTTACACTGTAATTAGATTAATTTATAAGCAGTGCCATTTGTCATAGTGTTCTCTGTTCACTTCAGGTCTAACAGAATGGGAAGAAGATGACATCCTTGCACAAGTGATTGCTCAGTCCCAACAGGAGTACTTTGATAGTTTAAAGAAAAATGCTGCTTCAACGTCAGTTTGTGATAATGCCAGTTTTAACATGGACCAATCAACACATCATTCAAGTTAACATAGGATTGCTTACTTGCATAGGCACAAAGGCAGAACCTATGTGTGCAAAATCTAGATATATCCTGTACTTTTTAAATGATGGAACTTAACATCAGTTTAGATAATTTAAAAAAATCTGCAGTCTTTTCTATGATATAAGATTGTTGAAATTCCATAACATGTTCATTTATAATGAGCTATTTATCTATGCCTGTTTCTCTTTCTTTCCTAAATATATATAGATTTTCTCTGTGTGAATGTTTTCAAGTACTTGTCTTTCTTCTACAAGTATACCCTATGCTGCTTTAGCTCACCCCTCTAATTCATGTTCAAGACTGTTACAATTTGATTCTACTCTAATGGCATCTACATGTGGATGAATATTATGTTTTTAATCCCAAAAGAAAAAAACAAATGTGAGGGACTTAAAAGGTAAGGTAGACCCATTTATCAATTTCAGCACAGTTATCGAACTAATTCATGAAGTTTATACTTTGGAAGATATAACTTTACCTTTTTAGGTGTCATAGTTATTGATACTGCTTCTCTCTGTTTTCGGTGTTACACTATTAGAATCAATTGTCAGTTTTGGTTTGTACTTCATATTATGGATAACTTCTGTAAAAATCAAACAAATCTTGGTGGCTTTAAGTTCAGCATTTCTCTGAACAGATTTTTTTTTTTCCTTTTTCTTTTTTTTTTATCAGTGAATAATTTCATTTATTTAAATCATGTGATAAATTAAAGTTGAACCTACAGTTCAAATAATGACCATTACATAAAAAAAATACTTATAGTTTTATCTTTAAATGAAAGAAGATATTATATAAAAAAAAAAAATCTTAAAATTTCACCAATTTCAAAAAAAGAAGAAAAAATGGAGTATTTTTATGATCAGTTTGAAAAGCAAAAAAAAATAAAATAAAAATAAAAATAAAAAAATATTGAAATGAAGAAGCAAGTTACTATACTGTTTGTTCTGAAATCATTGATTCAATGTGACCAGAAAATGTTTTCATGGATAAAAGTGAGAGAATTGAGTCAGCAAAATTATATGTCTCAACTGACAAACTTTTCCAGAAAATAGTCAGTGAAACAGAATGGGTTATGTTCTGCCTTAACTCTGATGAAGGTTTAGTTGAAATATCATTTCTCTGGAAATCAGAGAAATGGTCATCCTATTTCAACTTCATTTTCCTCCTTTGCCCATCTTCACCTTACTGACCAAACCAGAGCTGTTATGGCCTTTGTAACACCAAAACAGTATCTTGTTATGCTTTATATGATAACTTAAGCACATTGTATAAATAAATGATTGTGGCATCTGAAAAATTTTTTTAATACATCACTTTTCCACAATGTAGATCACTTGCTACATAGTAAATAAAATATAAATTAAAAAAAAAAAAAGTCCTTTACATTTATACTTATTTTGAAAAATAAAAACACTGAGCTACCCCTCTTCTTTTCACTATGCGCGCGCACACACACATACACATATATAGTCATAGTTATCATTTGTGTTTTGAATGATTTATATTTAACTTTTACTTTGTGAAACCAATTAAGAATGGTGTCTGCTTTTCTCAAGGTTTATTTATATATATATATACATATATATATATATATATTCACAGCTTTAAAAAAAAAAAAATCTAATATAAAAAAATTATGCTGGTTAGAAAACATGATCATGAAAAGAAAGATATTCAAAATGTGGCTTATCTAAAGGACTACAAAAATATTTGACTTGAATACATTTGAAGTTTCATACTAGTATTTAAAGCAATTTTTAAAAGTAAATCTGTAAATATTCCAAATTGGATTATTAGTGAATATAATAATATATATTATTTCTATCACTATTGAAGCTATTAAATGAAACTTTAACAGTATATTTTATGTTTGTGGTTTACTTATTTACTTTCTTTTGAATGCAGTATTGATTTGGATTATATATATTTATTCCAAAGATTTTCAGTATCTCCTTAAATATGCAAACCTTACTGTAAACTAATTGTTAGAAGTGTTGTGAATATGAGGTAAACTTAAAATACTGTTTCATAAAGTAAATGCCACATGTTTGAATAATGACACTCTTTATAGTGTACAAAAAGTAGAGTGTCAGTAGCACATATGGAAAATGCCTATGCTTGGTAACAAATATATGTATTATAAGTTCTTAGTATTATTTATTAAGATTATCTTTTTAACAACAAACTGTTTGTCTTGTGAATACAAGCTGTTGTTTAGCAAAGAGCGAAGGTGTTCCAGCCATGATCATCCCATCTTTTTCTTCCATGCTTTTATGGGTTGGACAGATCTACTTTTGTATAGTATCTCACTTCTTCCTCTTCAGGTTCTTTTCCACTTTTATTCTTCATATACATATTAACTTTTCTTTTTTGCACATTTGATTCCTTTTATACCCCACCTTGTTTGCTCAGCTATGCTTTGTTGTTCATGCACTCTAACATCACACATTCAGCAAAGTATACCCACATAGTTCTATCCAGCTTTTGCAATCAGTGCCTGTATTTCACACTTTATATACAAATTGCATAGAATCTACCCTTCACTCAAAGAGAAACTGTTGCTTTCAGAGTCTTTAGCTCCTTGCTCTTTACCCACTCTGGCCACTATGCTTTAGCAATACCCACCTCCACTGCTAATTAGGTCCCCTAGGTAACAAAAGCTGTCAACTATTTTGAGATTTGAAATTTCATTTCATGGGTGCTCTGACAGCTAACTGCTCTACTTCAACTGCTACATTCAAAGTCCTCTTTTGTGAACCCGTTCATCTTTTATACACTTACAGTGGGATGCAGTATAGAATTACTTCATATTCCTTATTTGTATATTGTACACAGCCACTTATGGCAGATTTCTGTATTCTTTTGTGCAATTTAAAACTTGCCTTTGGTAGGTTTGCTTGATTCAAGACCTGGCTTCCATGTTTCAAACTTTAAGGCTTATGAGAACTCATGTCTTTGGCATGTTCTCACAGAAACCTAATCTTGAAATTTTATGTAGTCCAATAACAGGAGGTGACTGAACTAGCAGTCTGCCAAATTCCTTGCTAAAAGCACCCATGTATATGGCTCAAGCCATTCATATACTCACTTTTCTTAGCTGCTACCAGACTGCAGATTATGGAACTCTTGACCTGTAGAAAGTCTTTGACAGACATTTTGTGGCTTACTCTTAGTGAGATCACTGCATAAGAAGGTATGGATAATATTCTGTCTTGGCTCAATCCCCTAAAACATCTAAGTTAATTCTCTTCCAAATTAACTGTGCCACTTTCATAACTGGGTTTATGAATTTGATGCCTCTAGAGCAACTCTTGCCTTTGTATCAGTTAATAATGCTGCTACACCAGTCATTGAGGATAACACCTTCTGATTGGAAAATGTTCCATTGCTTTATTCCCAGTAATTGAAACGACTACTAAAACAATTTCTTTTTAAACAAACTATACATGTTTATATGAAACAAAGCTTTTCAAAAGTTTCACCAAGTTATATATAGTCTCTGTAGAGAGATGTAATTGGAGTAAAATAATATAAAGACAATCTGATGTATTAACTATACAAGCATTAAAATGTGTCCCAAAGTGCTAATAAATTTCTATGACAGTTTATGTAAATTTACAACTTTAAGTATGACAACAAAAAACAAGAAAAAAAACCTCATTAAACCAGTGGAAAATGTCTGTAATAATTTATTCAATAAATCATTTAGGTTTTATTGGACAGCAGTAGCTTCTGAATTCAGTTTTTATAATTTGTCAGTTACAGTACCTGCTTTATCTTTTATGAGTATGTGTGCACCAGTATTTTACTCAATTCTCATAATTGGCCAGTGTTGTGTAGAGTTGAAATTATTAATGCTATTTAAAGAAATTGTAAGATTTCTTATTTGGTTTTGTAAATTATAGTCAACCTAAATTAACTGCCCAATTACCACCATCTGTTTAAGTAGAATGGAAGGTATATGAACAGTATATGTTTACTGCCATTTAGACAAATGGATATTACTCTGCAATTCCATGCTACATAGCAATTCCCACTTGTCAAAATGGAAGAAGTATATATATTTAAAAAAAAAAAGTGTATATATTTTTAGGTACAAGATTATTCAAGTGTCATTGTAACTAAGCTTACTAATGGTGACTTCAAGAGGGAGTCTTTGAACAAGATACTTTTAAGGTGTTCTGCTTTCATAATTTTATATAACATTGATGGAAAATTAAAACTTAAGGCATCAAAAACATGCAATTGTCTTCTTTACCTTCTTAATTCAGAACTTAGAACTATATGAAAAATATTTTAAATGTATGTGATTTCTTGGACAGATTGTTACTTCAACTATTTTTTTATTTTTATCTGTTCTGAACAAAAAGCCAGCAGCATACAGTTATGAAAGCGTAGTTATTAATTTGGAAGGAAATTTGATATGCTATGTAATATTGATCTGAATGTCATTTTGAAAGTGTACCACAAGGATGGTTCATTAAAATTGAAAAGAAATTATTTTCAAATGAGATGGTGTTTATTATATTAATTTGACATCAGAGAAATAGATTCTATTTGGAATAGTTCTGTTACTCTCAAAAGACCACAGCCAAATAAGTTGAGTTAAACAAAAAGTTATGAATATTCATATGATTAAGTATAGACAAAATGCTTTCTTGCTACATACAGATTGCGAAAAGTCATCTGACGTATATAATACTGCGATTGGAAATGTTTAAATTGGAAATGAAGTCCAGACTTCAACGTTACTCTTATTTTCATAAATATTTTCGAAGGACAAATGGTAAAAGGCAATTTTGAAAGCATAATTAACCCATATTGATCATGGGGAGGATGCCCTTACGAATGTTGGTGCAATGAATAACAATCTTAATTATCATTTCTGTAGGTCCCCGCCCTTTTTTTTTTTGTGCAATAAAATAAGACTCCCATTATATTTTAGTTTTATTAAAAAATTAATTTCATGATATATGCTCGCAACAGTTTTTATGCAGATATCAAACATTTGTATGATTATCATATAGGCGAAAGATAAAAAGTCTGTAATTAAATAGAAAAAATTTTCTTTAACGTATTAATTAAAATATAGACAATTCCATAAAGTCCATACTTTAATTAAAATAATATTTTCAATCTAAAAACTGAAGCATGAACAGCATGATTCATGTCTGTCCAATTGTTTTTCTTAGGTAATATGCGATCACATAAGTTTACTGTGAGTAAAACTCAATAATTTTAACATGGGTGTAGGGGATTGCAAATTTGGTCTCATTTCAATTATTTCCATAATTAAATGCAGTGCTTTCTAACAGCAAATTTCAATTATTTCCATAATTAATGCAGTGCTTTCTAACAGCAAGATTATAATATTAGAATTAATAATTTGTATTCAAGCACTTACAAATTATTATTCACTTTGGATCCAAAGTGAATAGCAATAATGATGTTAAGAGGAGAAACTTATAATAGCAGATGAATAGCATCTCCCCATTCCATTTCTCACCAAAATATCTTCATTCTTTATTATGATGCTATATCAGCAATACTGTTCCTTTCATGTAAAGTGCCTGGAATTAGACACTGAATTCTGGGGCAATACTTTCTGCAACAAAAATTTTTTTTTTTTCCTTTCCTTATTGAACACCTCAGAAAGCTATTATCTTTTTACTTCTCTTTATGTAAATTGGTTTTTCAAGTTGTTCTGAACCAAACATATATCTTTCTTACTTTCAAGGAACAGCAAATTGTGATTTCAAGTAGGTGTTAACTATAGTTTCATCTTCTTTCATATAAATGGGAATTTTTTCATATGGCTTAGGATCCAAGTCAATAATAGCCAAGGAATGCTTATAAGGTTGTCCAAAGCAGTCTGTTAAATAGGGGACACCTGACATATCCGAACTGAAAAATAAAATTAAAGGGAAAAAATAAATTCAATTCTTAAAGAGAAAAAAAAAAGTTAAATAGTAGAAAAGCAATAACCACAGGTTTAAATTAGATAATTAAAAACTGGTAATAATAATTCTGTATAACATTGGAATTGGAGGGCAGTGCACTCATGATTGTGAGATCATGGGTTCAATTCCCAGACTAGGTGGTCGTTATGTTCTTGAGCAAAACACTTCGTCTCACATTGACATCTAAATGTGTGGCACACAGGCAATGTTGATTTGATGGAGGAAGTGAGCTGATGTGCAGTACAAACATTAGATCACTATAAATGAATCATTAGTGCAGATTGTTCAGTAAGAAATTGCAGAACTGTCTTTCTCGGGCTTGAGAAACTACGATTATAGAATTGGAAGTAGAATGCTGTGGTGGAATGGCATAGTGCATGAAAATATTCAATTTCATCCCTCAATGTTCCTAATTCAAATCCATTTTTAAAAAAAAATATTTACTTTTTTTCCCAGTTCATCCCAATAACTATCTATGCATTCCAGCCTGTCTATTGTCTACATTCTGTCCAGTTTTTGGCATGTTTCTTACATTAACCCAATTTAAGGCTTGCTATCAGTTTGTATAGTAGTGTAATTAGTGAATCAAACATTGTAAATACATAACCAATCCTATAATATGTTGGTTCAATGTGAGGAGGAAGACAATCTAATATTTAGAGTAGTGACTTTCATTGATGAGGAAAATCTCAGTAGTAGATTTTAGTATCCAAAAGATAATAGGAATTCATTCAACTTTTTTACATTCTTGTACATTATCTTGTAAATTTAAGGTGGAAAATATGTACAGTAAGAGTTCAGTTCCAGGTGAGCTGAGATAGCAACCCAGATCTGAATCATGATTGAAACCATTTCATTTCCTCTATGATACTCTTGAGACGATATTACAACTGAGCTTTAATGAAAAGAATTTAAATAGAGAAATTAAGAAACAAAAAATTTGTTTACCGATTATCTTGTCTCTGCATAGCAAGAATAATGGAGCAATCTTTTACAGTTTGTGCCACGAGAAATTGTTTCACCTGCAAAAACAAAGCAAAAATATTTATATTAAAGGAACATGTTAATACAGCAGTCTCTTGATCTGCTAGAAATAGCAGCCAAATCTCTCAAATCACAGACACTATTGTCTTAAAAAGGATACATTTGACAACATAACCATAGAAAGACAGGATGTAAAAATCTGATAAACCATAAATTGAGAGTTAAGAATGAATAATTGGGTTGATTAATATTCCATGTACATTCTGTAAGAATTTCCATTTCAATTAAACTTCATGATGGGCAGATAAATCTATAACAGCTACCTCTCCAGAAAAATCTCTAACCCCCCCTCCCATTCCATAGATTAGTTTCAAACAATGATTAACTCAAAAAGTTGTGTTGAAGAAGAAAAGTAATTTTTGGTGGAGACTGTCTTATGGAGGAATCCAGTTTGGATTACCAGGCAACTCATAATTAATTAAATACATGAATATTTACGGCACTACATTTGTAGATGTTATTCTATAGTAGGCATCATGTATGAATGAACCATCATCATCATATAAATATGTGTTAGTTGTTCTCTGACAGATGCAGCTTGTTTGTTAACCCTTTGGCATTCAGATTTCTTTGTGAATAGATAAGCATTACATTTGACATTGTTTTGAATTAATCATGCATTTATGTTGTAGCTTCAAGATTTCAATGGTGTGTTTGTATATTTTTAGAATGACATTGTAGGGTAGGTGTGAGAGGTTGGATCTGTTCTTTTTTAACATAAAGCAGGTGGAAAATTTGGGCTGGATATGGCCGGATTAAATGCTAAAGGGGCTAAACCGTATTAGTGAAGTAAACCAAGTTTAAGCCAAAATAGTCTGTGAGTTACTCTTGAAGCAGGATTTGGCTCAGGTTTAGGAGATTAACCCCTGTTGATACAAAACCACCCTTGGTTTTTTTTTGTGTTTTTTTTTACAGACTTCAGGTTTTAAAGTGATCTAAATTAGAACTTCTTATTAAAATTTCATGTTATATTATGCTCCAAACATTAGCTTAATATTGATGAAGTTAATGAAGATGGCGAGCTGGCAGAATCATTAGCATGCTGGACAAAATGCTTAGCGGCATTTCGTCCATCTTTACGTTCTGAGTTCAAATTCCACCAAGGTTGACTTTGCCTTTCATCCTTTTAAAGTCGATAAAATAAGTACCAGTTGAACTCTGGGGTCGGTGTTATCGACTACCCCTCCCCTGAAATTCCTGGCTTTGCCAAAATTTGAAATCAGTATTGATGGAGTTTTTCAAAATTAATTGAAAGAAACGCTGTGTATTTTAGCAGAAATATGGTAATATAAGGGTTAAGACACCGTCTTGGCCTAAAATGCTCAAAAACATCATGATTTGACAATCTGTTTGTGACATCTTCATTTTAGTCAGAAGTACTTAGGATAAGAGGAAGTCTGAGATTTCTTAGCTAATCTGGACCTGAGCTAGGTGATTTTGAAATCCAGCTGTATTTATATAGGATATAATATAAGCTAGCTATCAATAGCAATGAAATACATTTAGGCCTTTTTTCTCCTCAATTCCCAAGGCTATATAATAGAAGACACTTGCCCAGTGGGACTGAACCCAGACCATGTGGATGGGAAGCAAATTTCTTGCCTCACAGCCAAACTTATGCAGCAGGTAACAGCAAGGGAAAAGGTTTGTTTAAAATGATGATCATGGTGGTGGTGGTGGTGGTGGTGGTGGTGGTGGTGGCGGCAATCCTATTATACATTTGACACAGATATTGATTTATAAAGTTAATCACATTGAAGTAATATTAAGATCTATATCTTGGATCACCAGCCCAGCCATAACAACCACCTGTTTCAGCATAGGCAGTGTTATAGTGTCAAGAGCTGGGAAAGACAAGTCATGGGTTAATGTCATTTTCTTTAGACAAAATTCTTTCGGCTTCTTCATAAATTACTTTTGTCTCGTATTAGTCATAAAATTACTGCCATAAAATAGCACATCTGTCATCTTCACAGAAGATATGGATTCGATTTCCACTGGTGTCCTTCACCTTTTTTTTCTATCCTAGGTTAGTTTTTAATTCGATATTCTACATGCTATCATTTATAGCTCTATCTGCTTCGAGTTCTACCATTAAAACAATTTATTTCATATCTCTCTGTCTTTTCTTCCTCTTCCAAAACTTTTTGGTTTTGAATTGTCGTTGATTCTTCTGTAATCTTTTTTTTTTTTCTAAGTAGGGTCACTGACTCTACACAAACCCTTTTTTTTCTTTTTTTGTCCATATTAGCCTGGCCTCTATCATTCGACCTGTCCAGCAAGAGAATTTGTGTGCTCAACTGACAGCTTTCAGGGTCATTGAATCACACAAGCCACCATACCACAAGGATTGCACCTTGGGGTGGATTTAACCTTTAGCACACTGTAGGTGCATCATATCGCTATACGAGTTTTCTCCCCTCTCAATGCAACACAATGTGCCTGCAGCTACAGGGGAGAAAACTAATATGGCGACATGATGTGCCTTCAGAGTGCTAAAGGTTAAAATAGTTTAAGTATGAATTAATTTATTTACTCTTTGACCAATTAAAGTCATTTGACTGTAACCATGCTGGAGCATTGACTTCAAAGTTTGAGGCAATCATATTGATCTTATTACTTAAGTGAGATATAAAGTTATGGGACATAAAGTGACACATGAACACAACACTGATTTTAACCAGTGTAAACACATACATAAATTCATGTGCATACATACATACATACACACACACACATACACACACACACAGATACACACGCATAGCTCTGTGGTTAAGAAACTCGCTTTGTAACCACATGGTTTCAGGTTCAGTCCCACTGTGCATATATCTTGGGCATATATCTTCTAGTACAGCTCCAAGCCAATCATTGCCTTGTGAGTGAATTTGGTAGAAGGAATTTGTGTGGAAAACCATCGTGTGTGTGTGTGTGTCGTCTCCACTGCTTGACAACCAGTGTTGGTTTGTTTACATCCTTGTAACTTAGCGATTCAGCCAAGGAGGCTGATAGAATAAATAAATACCAGGCTTAGAAAAAAATAAGTACTGGGGTTGATTTGTTTGACTAAACCTTTTGGGGTGCTGCCCCAGCATGGCCACAGTGCAATCAATGACTGAAACAAGAGAAAGGTTAAAACGGTATATGCACAACACATATATAATGGTTTCCTTCACAAAGTCCACCCAAAAGGCTTTGGCCAACCTTAGGCTTCAGTACAAGACACTTGACCAAGGTGCTAGACCGAAGGTTCAATCTCAGAACCACATGGTTGTGAAACGATCATCTCAACTACCTGGCTATGCATACACTTGTGTATATTTGTATGTGTGTGTATGGGGGGTATGTGTGTGTGGGGGGTGTATATTTAATCATTGAGTATGTTGTGTCTTAATTATATTACACAAGTTTATCAAACTATTGAAGTTCAATCATTAGAAAGTAACTTTTTAGTGCAGCTAAAATGTATTTGAATAATCAAATATTCCCAAACGCTGGCGATGATTGCATTCTGGATTTTAGAGGCAAGTGCTCCTAGATTTGAATTGTCAAGAGATAATAGAAATGTGATTAAATTGTCAACAACATTTTCTTGATAACTTTTCCCTGGGAGCAATACTCTTCTTCTTTGTGAAGTTGATTTTATCGTATTTTGCTTTATTTTTTTTTTTTTATTTATTTATTATTGTTTTTGGGGGATTTTTTTTTTTTTATATTGTTTAATCTGTCTTTCGCAAACTCTTCAGAGAATTTCAGCAATCCTCCGCCACCTCCTTTCTTCCCACCCTTCTTCTCTAATATCCTCACTAGCCCCACTGAACACACACACACACACACACACACACACACCCTACTTCTGCTAAGAATAAATGATAAATAAAAATAGAAAAGGATTTTGATTGCTGTATTTAAAACTGTCTTTTTTTTGTTGTTGTTTATGTTCTGGGGTTTGTTTTTTTTTTTTCTTCCTTTTTTCTTTTCCCTAGAACTTAATGCATGTGATGTTTTGTAAAAGAATTTTCGTAAAGATGTTGCTCCTAATATTTCATGCTCTTTCTCTGTCACTATTAGGTCCTTACATTATTAAACTATTACGCAACTATACAGAATGTCTTCCTTTCACTATCTCTCTTTCCATATCTCTCTCTCTCTCTCTCTCTCTCTCTCTCTATTTATAAAAGAAGCACTGTTTTAATTCATTCAGTTTAGTCTCTCACTCTGCCTTATTATATTTACGTCAGGTTACTTCAACAGTTTTAAACTAACATTTGATTGAAGGATATAGTTATGTAAATATCTTCTTTACTTGTTCCAGGCATTTGGACTACAACAATATTGGGGAACCACCTTGAAGGGTTTAGTCAAATAAATTAACCCCAGTACTTGTGTTTTTAAAACTTGGTACTTATTATATTGGTCTCTTTTGCCAAACCACTAAGTTACAGGGACATAAACTAACACAGGTTGTCAAACAGTGGAGGACACACACATAGCGGGGTGTGTGTATGTAATATATATATATATATATATATACATATATAAGTAGGGTTCAAAATTCACAACAGCTGTATCGGCAACATTTTATTGATGCATTCTTACATTACATCATGGCAAAAATCTGCCATGTGTTCTTTATGTATATGCTAGACTTGGAACCATCCTTGGGTGGATCTACAGTTTATATTGGATTGGGTACCTATGTGCGTGTTGATAGATAGATAGATAGATAGATGTGTGTGTGTGTCATCATCATCATCATCATCATCCTTTAACGTCCGTTTTTCCATGCAGGCATGGGTTAGACGGTTTTGACTGGAAAC
>JAOPUL010005855.1:23994357-24004837 GCA_027564515.1 Octopus rubescens | reverse complement strand
CTGGTGCAGCTCCCCAGCTTGCCAGTTTCCAGTCAAAACCGTCTAACTCATGCCTGCATGGAAAAACAGACGTTAAAAGGATGATGATACATGTATATATGTGTTATGTTAGTGTCTCCTTGTCTTGACATTGCATAAAGTTGTAAATATCTCAATATTCTGCAAAAACCATGTCTGATGAGGAAATATTACCTTGCTTGGAAACAAGTAACGGTTGAGGATAGGAAGAGCATCCAGCTGTAGAAAATGTCTCAATAAACTCTGTTCAACCCATGCAAGCAAAAGTGTATATTTAAATGATTATGATGATGATATTGGGTTGTCAGATTTTTAAAATCCTTTCCAGTGTTATTTGAATTAACACAAAAAATATTTTTATCGTTTTTTTTTGTAGCTCTATTCTTCCTCTATAATTTTTGGTTATTGTCTTTGAAAGTTGAATACATTTTATCACTTTTTAGACATATGATGATGGAATACCAAATAGAAAAAAAAAAACCAACAAATTTATCTGACAACCTAGTATAATTATTAGTAGAGTAGTATTTGAGGGAGATTTGATGTCAATTTCTTGCCAGCCTACATAAAGGCTTCTTTACTATGTCCATACTGTCACACTGCATCCTTATGTCTTTCATCATGAATTTCTGATCAAATAGTATAACCACCAGCTGGATGGAGACATGGAACAGGATGAGAAAATGGATCTATGGGTTGCCTGTCATCTACATGCTATTAGGGCTGGCCTGAGATAACATCCATCTTTCTTAAGTGTGTTGATCTCATTTCTCAGTCCAATGTTTCAAGATGAAATCTAGCTGTTTCTCTCAAGTCTTTCACTTTCCTCTAATACAAACTCCTTCTGCCATCAATCAGGGACCCTGTATATATTCACTCACCTTGCTGAAAATAGCAGTCAAATTTCCTTCAAGTCACATGCTACCATCTTACAAAAAGGAAAGATGCATTTGAAAGCATAGTTCTACTTACATTAAATCTGAAAAGAAAAAAAAAACAAAAATCAAACCTGGTACTGTCATAGCTGGAATGATTTTGACTAAAGGTCTACTCAACTAGGACAAACCAACTTAAATACATTTTAAGTAGCAAGCATCATCAATTGTCCTTACATGTCTCTCTTAAAAGTATTTAGAAATATATCATTAATCTCCAGTCACTTGTGAGTACTGTTAGTTAAGAGAGCATAGAGGGCTTAGTGAATAGTGTAGAAGACAATCAGCTAAGTGGTCAGTAGTTTGTAACCTGTCACCAACAACACTGTATACTAAGAGAAGTAATTAATTCTAAAATTGGCTCAGTCCACCTAACTGAAAATAAGTACCATGGGGTATGAACATCTTGCTGTTGTTAGCAGTAGCAACACAATGGAATTGTTGTATCACATTGTAAGACAGGGTCTGTCTAGTCTTTATCTGAGTATAATCTGGAATGCTGGGTGTTCTGATAAGAATGTTTCCTGAATCATCACTACACAACTAGCAGGGGGAGGGCCTGATAAAATTAATCAATCCCAATGTCATATTTACACAAGTTTATTTTTAAATGTATTCTGTGCAGTTTTACTGACATTTTTTCTTGTGTATTTTTCTGTTTGTTCACTAATTACCAAAAGCCCTTCAGACTCTGGTCCATATTATGATTTGCATGTGATGGTAAGTGTGCTCATCTTTCTTTTGTTCTATAACTCAATAAATTATCAAAATTCTACAATGATATTGTGAAATGAGAATGCAGTAGAATTATGGTAGGTTCTTGGCAAACAGAGTATCTGATGTTGTGTATCCCCCACCCAGATTAGTAATCCTGATAAGCTACACAATATATTATGGTTGAATCCTTTAGAGTGTGTGGTGACAGCCTTTGTTACACTACACTGTGCTGACTGAGGCCTCTACTGTCACTTGAAATTGCAGCCTAACTTAGGTTAAAAAAGAGAGTTTCAAACCAATCATTTCATTTTTTGGTCTTGTTTCTTCCAACTTCCAGCCAAGTCAATATTTAGACAGGCACACAGATAGCTGACATATTTTCAGGTTATAGGAGAGAAAATATTTTCATGTCATACTGAAAGAAATTAAAATTTTTCAAATTTTCTTTTAGATCTCTTAACCAAAAATTGATTCTAGAAGTAAACTACCAAGTTACTTGGTCAAATTCAAATTACTTTGCATTAACCACTCACTTATGGTCTCACCCCCCCCCTCATCTTAATTCTGCTCTTTTACTAAATTAAAATGGAGGTTAGAGAAATTTAATGTTTTCTCTCGGGAAAGGCCAACAGGATGTGAACTCGGGACACTAGTCAAGAGACTGATACTGTATTCAGTTATTACAACTGCATGTTAGTAGAAAAGGTAAAACAAACTTTTAATACCTTGTTGTTTTCTCTTCAGTCAGTGGAACGTAAGTGCACAAATTAAAGGGTAAAAATGAGATTAACTTGAAAGTGACCAAGTAGCTTGGTAGTTTACAATACTAGGATCAAATCTTGGACAAAAGAAATTTATAAAACAAATTTCAGTTTATATATTTCATTTTACATTAAATCTCAAACAAAACATGTCAACATAGTGTGACAACCCTACTATTGACTTAGCTGGAAATTGTAGAAAGACCAGGAAAATGAAATGATTCAACCAAGAATCGAACCTACATTCACATCCTTTAGGATGGTAGAGTAATATTCAAGGAAGATTTGACTTCAAACAACAGTGTGCGGCAACCTCGTTATGTTGGAAGGTGGTGGTAAATCCCAGGTATGAATATACAACGAAGTCAATTCAATCCATTTTACCTGTCTTACAAATAAATTTATCCTATGGTCAATGTTAGAAGCCCTTATTACAACTGCTCTTAAGTAAAATTAGGTAGTGGATGGTTTACCGTTTTCTCTAAGCCCCACCGTATTTTCTTAGTTGAAAATTTCTGGCTACAAAATGAATGTACTTCCAGAGGCCAACATTATGTTGGTGCTGTAGCTAAAGCTCCAGGCTAATTCCGATTTAATGGGTTTAAAAAAAAACAAAAGGCTGTGATGGAGATTTGACTACTGTTTCTATGTCAAGCAACGATGTCGTGATTCCACTTTTTCTTTTTATAATCTTACCAGCTGTTTTGGATCTCGGCATTTGTCAATTAAAAAAACCAACAAATCCACGAAAACAATGCAGTCCAACTTGTCTTTGCCTTATTTCATGAACGAATATACAGACCAATAGCAGCCACATACTATAAAAGATGGTCATCTCCAATTGGGTAGAATATGACAGAAAATCTAACCAGACTTCTGGTAGACTTGGTATGTAGGATGGCAGAAGAGAAGAGAAAAAAAAAATTAACCTTTGTAAATTCACTTGAGATGTAAACAGCTTCGTATGGTCAAAGAAAATTTTCCAAAACAGAAAAGGAAAGTCTTCATACGGATTTCCTTCGTGTACTTTTTACAGATTATATATTTTTTTTTAAGCAATATAAAATGCCTATGAAGCAAGTGTTCAAGCACTATTACATCGTTGGTTAAAATTTACTCCCACTCCATCAGTAAATTCTAATTTGCAACGTCTTGTGGAAAAGGTGGTGGTGGTGGTGGGGGGTAAATTTTGCATAGACAATTCCAGAATGGATTAAAGTTCTTAAAATAAAAACTCTTTTACTCTTAGCATGCTCTTCTAAACTGCAAAATTTCAATTAAACCAATATTTAAAGAACCCCCTCCCCGCAAAGATCAAAATGTTTTGCTAATGCCTATACCCAGTGAGCCAGATTGTCAAGTTAAATTACTGACAATTTAAAGTAAATTGCTAGCTACTGGAGATGAAATTGCTTTTGTAGATTGCTCAAGTGAAATACTTCAAGTCAGGAAATAACCAAAGTCAGTTTTAATTCATGGGGGTCTACAACGCGACTAAAATAATTCCGTCCATTTTAATTTAGATGGAAATTCAGCTGCATTCGAAATAAAATTCCAGCCACGTATATTAAGATCAGTTACAAGTAAACCTCATCATGTGACGAAATAAACTAGTTTTACAGGTTCGTCTATATCAAACCAGGTGAATCTTAAAAGGAAACTAATTCGGATAGTAATTACTAGGCGAAAACAATATGATTAATTAACACGCTAAACAGTGAAATATAAAAGTTGGTGACTAAAAACTTTCTAGCAGTTTCAAAATGACTAAAATCATAATGCATCACAGAGCAAGAATATTGGTGGTTGCGTGTATATATATAAATATATATAATCTCCCACACAACCTGAAAGGAAGGATTGAAATTAAAATGGTGTAGCGAGAGAAGAACCGAAATAAATCCATTTTGCGCAAAAATGTTAAATAATTTTTTCAGCTAGGCATCAACCAATTTCATTAACGAAACCAAATTAAAATTACCAAAAAAAAAAAAAAAAAATTAAAAACCCCCCAACTATTTCCATGGTGCTATTGACATTTCCTTTGTGTTTGTAAACATCTGTTAATCTCCTGTTCAGTAGTTGACCAAGTTTCCATAAGAGCAGCGACGGCGGCGGTCGCCACCACCACCACGGCAGCCAAACTGTTACATACACTTCCAGTCAGTCAGTGCTTGCGTATGGTGTGTGCGTATTGTATATGGTACCGGTGTGTATGCGAGTGAATGGTGAGTTTGTATATATTTTGTAATAAATTACCAGTAAAATAAAAGGCGGACTTTTGTTTATCAAAGCTTACCAGGAGGGAAAAGACAAACGGACAGATGATCGCGCCAATAATTACGAAATCAAAACCAATTGATTGCTATTTTTGGCTCCAAAGAAAACAGATCGTGTTAACTCCAAATTTTGTTATGAAATGAGTTTATAACATCCGATGCTAGATCAGAAACGTTATCGGTGAACAGAACACGGACATTTATATCTCCAAAAGTTAACATTTAGTGTACCAATGAATTAGAAAAATAAAAACATCAGATTATCAAAGAATATGGGTACAAATTAGTTTTCAAAAATAGTCACGTATCACCATTATTCAAAATTTACTAACACTAAAGTATAAAAAGCTTCAATAAATACTTCAAGAATCGATTTCGGTGTTTCGTCGTCGCGAGTTCAAATGCCACGAGAGAATTGAGAAATGACATTGACGCAAATTACTGAGATGCGGCTTTAAATAACCGACCACAATAGAATTTGTACAACATTAAGCCAATTAATCATATATATATATACACACACACAGTGACTAGTTGAGTAGAGATAGTAACAGAGTGAGATCCAAAAATAGGTGTCATTCCTTGCTTGGTAGGGGAGAGGAAGTTGTTCCACTATATTACAAGGCAATCACGGTCGATTGTCATATTTCGATATTTAGTCATCTATCCTACTGACGCTGCTGCTATTACGAGGGGAAGTCAAGAAAATATTTCAATAGTATTCATTTTGTCTGCTGGGGATGGGGGAAATATTTAACTTTGTACAAGCACTTAAAGACAAATATTGATTTCTGTAAAGTAAAGGGAGCATGGAAAAAGCCTGATAATTTTTAAATGGAAGAATATTTCTATACAGAGAATCGAAAATGAATGAATGGGAAGCGGTTTTCTGGCTGGAGTGATGAGAGTCAGGAATTTTTAGATAACAAACCCTTCAAGCAAAAATGGAGAAATCTTATATTTCACTGTCGAAGTGATTAAAATAAGCGAAATTTTTGCCCAAGAGTTGTTTTTTTTTTAGTAAAGCATATATCAGTTTAGTAAGACAAAGAAAAATGTGATATATAAAAAAAAAATATATATATATACATACCATATTGATGGTTATTAACAAGAGACAAACTGACATAATTTAGTTCATCTACCTAACATTAAGTTAACCAGAACCGTGGTCAAGTTAAATCTAACCACAATTAAAAAAAATAAAAAAAATTCAACTCCCAAACAAAAATATAAATTAAAAACTTAAAGAAACATTTTAAATTCATTACAATTTTATTGCAATTCTCTTTTTTGTTTTTTCATTTTTACTAAAAAAAAAAAAAATATATAAAATAAAAGTTTCTGCAATTGGCATCTCGTACAGACACTTTAAAAAGACTAAATTGAATGCAGAGGTCAGGATGATTTCATGAAAGACTTTCTTTTGAAAAAAAATTTATCAATGGATTGAAGTTTTGAGAGGGTGGGGGAACAGAATTTTAAGGGGGAGGGGGATACGGTTGTAGAGCAACCGAGCACCTTGAAAAAAATTTATATATTATTTAAAAGAAAAAAAAAAAAAACAACTTATTTAACTACCCTTTCGATGTTTACACTGAGGGAGGAAAAAAAAAATCTCTTGAGGTAAAAAAGTTGAAAGTTTTCTTTTACCCCCCCACCAGTCTCGAGAGAAGAGTTTTTTTGTTCCCCAATACCAAGATGGCCAAAATATTTTTTGTTGCTTTTCATTTTACTACAAAATTACTCTTTTTTCAATCTATAAATGGGAGTCTTTTTCCTTAATATAATAGATTATTATATATCTCAAAAGCTTGAAATAACCATCATCCAATTAATTCAGAGTCCGTGAAACGAAAACAAGTCAAGAGATCCGTCGTATGTACAAATGTAAATTTTTTTTTTTTTTGTTGGTAAATTTTTTTTCTAAAAAAAGTTAGGAAGTAGTTTTTTCTTCCAGCTTTCTTTTAAAGAAAATATTTTTTTTTTCTTTTATGGAAGGAGATTTAACTAAATACACAAGTGGCCAAGTGTTTCATTGAATCTCCGGGAATGGGTAAGGAGCTGATAAATTGATCCTTACAAGAGGAAAGTAGGGCAGTCCCTTTTGACTCTGACTGAGATGTTGATGGTGAGGAGATGGTGAGATTGGTAGTGGTGTTGTTGTTGTTGGTGTTATTGTTTGGTCTCGGTGTGATGATGGAACTGTTGGTGGAAATGGAGGAAGAGAAGTTAGAAGTGTACGTGGTGTTGTTAGTGTTGTTGTTGCCGGGCGAGCTACAAGAATCCAAACTGCTGGAACTTGTGCCCCGGTAAAGTATTCCTATGCTGCCGTTTTCACCGATTCTGTAAGAAACGTCCAGTGGATCTATCCACACAGTCAATTCACGAGGGAAGAACGTGAAGATTTCTTCCTCTGTAAATCCGCACCTTTCGCCAGCTACTTTAATCAGAGGATCCATTTTGTGATTCATCCGGAGGCATCGGTAGCCACTGCCTTTGTTGGGTTTCTCCGGGAACCAATGATCTCTATAGTGACTCAGAAGAAGGGACTGTAGGTAACGTTTGAATAAATCTGTTTTCTCCGAACATATGGAGTGGGTCCTGAGAATACTGGACAGAAATTCGGTAGCGCTTGCTACTTCGTTCATCATCTTGCGGACAAAAACATTCAGAGATGGAACTTTTTAAGTCAAAAGAAGGGATTAACTCAACGCAGAAGCAATTTAAAAAAAATTAAATTGAATTATTGGTTTTCTTTTTCTTGGTGTTGTTTCGGTAGAGGTTCAGTTGAATATTGATAGAGAACTTTCTGGCTTTTCTAAAACAATTGGCTTAAGTTTATGCTTCCGAAGAAAAAAAAAAAGAAACGTAGATTTTCTTACGTGAAGGTAACAGACAAATAGGGGGACAAAAAGAATCAATTTTGTTCTCTATCCAACAACAGTCTGTTTTGTATATATATATATACTTTGCTGTTTTTCTTGTTTTTTCTTAGTTTTCTTTGAGAGCTGTAAAAAGTGGTTCTTTGTTTGAAGCCAGTAAGGTAGGAAAGAGAGAACTGCAGAAGCGTAATGGACGTATAGATCAACAACAGGAACACAACTAACGCCAAACGACAGAGGAGTAGGACGAGCAGTAATATAAGGGAACTGACGTCATAAAACGATGACGATTTTTTCCAGCTATCCAATCAGATTCGGCTATTCACCCTCTCCCCCCTTTTCATACCATATATGGTTGTCAACTCAGCAGTCAATGTTATGACACAGATTTCCCTACATACACAACAACACTCACGTTACATACATTTGCATACGGTGAAGTACACAACACAACAGACACATACATATATATATACATATACATACATACATACACACACACATCCATGTATACACGCACACATCAATCTACCCACCCTCCCTATCACACACGTACACATACATGCTATCACGAAGATACGCACGCATCCATGTCCCTCCCTACCATTCTTCTTCCCCTATATACGCAGCCACATACATACACATCTAGTGATACTCTTATATCTAAGTACTTACACCCACACACACAGAAATATATATTCACCAACACATACATACCAGACTGTATTTAGTATGTAATCTTTATTGTTGCTACCGATTTGTCAGCCATATTGGCTCTTTTCTCTCAAATCCTATCTTTTATTTGTTTTTCTCAGTTTCGACAAAAAAAAAAGCTGCACCGGTGATGTTAAATTAATTCCGTACCTTTGATGAAAATATATACATGTATATATATATTTATACCATCTAATATAAATATAATATATTACAGCTGGTTCGTTTCAAAGAATTCTTATTAGTTTCGTTGTATTTTTTAATGTAGTCTCATAAAATAGCGAACGTATTAGATTTAGTTCTCTCCTCTATTCTTGTGTTTGCCTATGTATGTTAGTTCGGAAACTAAATCTCCATTAGTTATAGCTTTATATTATAATTATTTTCATAAGGAATAAAATTAATTCAACTCCCAGTACTTAGTTAGTACTTTGTAAATCAGTACAGGAGGGGATGAAAAGCAAAAGAAAAAAAAAAAAAAAAGTTATATATATTCTGATCCTTTCGGTATATTTTATTTCACTGTTTGGGGGAAATCTTTATTTTCCAAACTCTTCATGTAGCTTTCTGAATTCTGTAGAGAACAAAAAATGAGAATTAGAGAGAGTTTTGTGTATATCTGTGTGTGATATATCACATACAAAACTACGAAACTGTCTCACACGCACGCATATATATATATGAACACTAATATATATATATATATATGAACACTAATATATATATTGAACACTAATATATATATATATATATATATATATAGTGTTCATAAAAGTTAAAAAAAAAAAAACAACTGATTGGGTACATATAATTATTTTATTCCAACAAAATGCAAGGTAACTGACTTCAAAGTTTCACCAGCTACCGTAATCAGACTGTGTGTGTGTGTGTGTACAATTTTGATAACGAAAAATGAATCTACTGGCAAAATATGCTTGTATATTTTAGTTTTTATACATTTATATTACATAGTTGATGATCATAGCTTAAAAGAATTCTCAAAGAAAGAACAAGTTTGCAAGAAAAATAAAGTGTGTGTGTGTGTGTATATATATATATATATATATGTGTGTGCTATATGCATCTCTTTCTCTCGTTATATTTCAATAAATATATATATATATAATTCTCAAACAAGAAGGTTAATGAATTTTAAAAGATAAAAATCCCAGGAAGAAAGTATTGGCTGCGTATGCATATTTATTCTTAAAAGTTGGATCAAAATTATACAGCAATATAAGTTATAAAGGTGTTGAAAGTTTCCTTCCATATAAGAACAATTAAGTTAAAAAGATTATATATATATATATATATGTATATATCTGATTTGTTTATTTATTAAAAAGATCTATTAATCTTTTTACTGTTTTCTTTTAAAGTTTTCCGAAGTTCTGGATACTTAGTTGGTAGCAAATATTTACTTTTTATCTTTTTTCTTGTTTTGGTTCATTTTCTTCTCTTAATAATAAATTCAACTCTATAAGAGTTCTATGTACTTAAACAGAACAAAGTAACTGGTAATTCACTCAACTCCTCATACTACGTGGCCGATCATATTACTAGAAATAGCAACCAAATATCGTTCTATTTACAGGCTATCTACTGTCTTTAAAAAAGTAAGATAACAAAGATAATTATAATATATATTCTAAAAAAAATAATTTTAAAAAAGGGTTGGAGCTCCTTAGATGGAGGTCTGTCATATATATAACTATACTGGATAAATATAATGCCACATACAGAATATATAAAAATAAAGCTGGGATGGTCATGGTAGGATGCCTCAAAACAGTGCTGACTTGGGAGCTGAGATTATTCAATAATAATAATATTATGATTCACTGGTGGTTCGCTTGCACGGGTTTGGCCTATATAAAAGTCTTTACTGTTCGCCTATTGTGAATATATCTTTATTTTAGCAAATTAGTATATATAAATATATGAGTTATGCATTCTGATAAAGTGGTAATTTTCTGGTTTTCTAATTCGTTTTTAGATCCATACTTCTTTTGTTTGTAACATGGAGCCTTTTTTTTTATAATGTCAACAAAGGATGCCTCCTGAACGATATAATACATAAATGTAAACACACACACAGACACACTCGCACACGCACATACATACACACACGTGTCTATCTGTATGAATAGTGCGCGCGTGTGTGCGTATAT
>JAOPUL010005855.1:23833367-23843383 GCA_027564515.1 Octopus rubescens | reverse complement strand
AACCTGGAACCATGGGGTTGGGAAGCAAGCTTCTTACCACACAGCCACGCCTGCGCCTATATATATATATATATATACGCATATTGAACAATGTAGCTCTATACATATATCTGAAAAAAAAAGCCTGGAATACTTTTTGGTTTTAGGTTTGCTCAATAAGAGTTGGCATATAGATAAATAACATAAACAGTGATATTTCATTAACCCTTTTGATACTAATCCACTGTTTTAAAGTGATCTAAATTAAAACCTTCTATAAAAAATTTCATGTTTATTTAAATGCCAGCTTAATAATGACAAAGTTATTTTACTAAATTCTTCATTAAATTAAGAATTTATTGTAACAAAGGCAGTGTATTTCAACAGAAATATGGTGATAAAAAGGTTAAACTTCCAGTTATTACAGATTAATCACTAGGCTACCTTTTCTCAAAAAAATTGATATATGTATTTCATGCATTTTTTTCCTATAATTCCAAACTCAAATTTCTAGTCCCACCAAATTTGAAGAAATGATTACATCCCTTGTAATAACTGTCCACTATGAGGTAACATGCTATTAACCAAATCATCTAAAAAAAAATTTCTTGCTTAGATACAAATGGATCAGTGGTATTTCTGTAATCAAACCTAAACTGATGAAAGATAAGATCTACTGAATGAAACTGCTGGAGATATGTATCATTCCTACTTTATAACTAAATGATTAACAGTAGGGAATGTATCCAGTTTCTATAAGTATTTTTTTTTCAAAATTGACCAACCACCACTAATTACAAGAAACAATAGTAACAGTATAATAAAACAAAGAAAGATTAAAAAAGGAAAAGAAAGAAAAAAAGAGGGGGGTGTTAATGCAGCAGCAGATGGAGGAGAAGGTGTGATGGACCACACACCCTGGAACAAATGGTGTGCTCAGCCGCACCCCATGGCAATGACGTTGCTGTGGAGAATGGCCAGCGATACTCACTGTAGCAGCCACTCCACCTCGGGGAGTGTTGTACTGCAGCTTACCTCCTCCTTCCTGAACCACTCCTGGTTCTTTTACCTTCCCCTCCCAAACTCATATTTATCATCAACCACATCTCAACCTTTGTTCACCACTTGCTACATTCACCTTTACCCCTATCTCTAATCATCTGTCACTGTCCTCTCACACTCTTGTAAACTTAGCCACCCATCTTTTCCAGATCTCCTGTCCCTTTTCTTTCTTATACTCACCTTCTTGTACATTGAAAATATGCTCTGACACCTCATCACCACCTTCGGTATCGCACTTTCCAGCTACTCCTACCCATCCTTATATAATAGAAGAGTAGCCTCTACAGCAATAAACCTGTGTCAATTCATCTATCATTCTTTAGTCTCTCAAGATCTGGCATAAGACCATCTATCTATCTCTCTACTACATCCCCACTGAGTCAAGAGTTCTTTTGTTTTTTTTTGTCTTGCAAATTACTTGATGACCTCACTTGTACACAAAAAAAAGCACCCAGGATACTCTGTAAAGTAGTTGACATTAGGTCATAAAAACCATGCCATTGGTGCTCAACACAATCTGCTGGTTTGTTTGATCCTTTCAAACTGACCATCCCATGGGCGATAGGTATAAAATGATGATGACCATGATGATAATAATAGTAGCATGATTACATTAAATATTGCCTAAACTACTGAATAAAAACAGCATAAAAGTTAACTAAAATTGTATGGAAAACTTTGCCACTCTGATAGCATAATGCAATAGAACTAACTACATACATTAGAACAAGTGAAACACCATGAATTTTTTGAAAAATGTGCAAAGAATGGGAAACTTGGAGTAGAGAGAAAATGTAGCATTTCCTTTCAATGACTAGATACACACACACACAAATATAATTAATGCTATAAAAATATTGAAATATATTTCAGAAAATGAGACTTGAAACTGTTGTTATTGCTATTAATATTGTTGGTGGTAGCAACTGGATACTTTGAGAAGTGTGTGATATTTATACCATTTCATATCACCCTGCCATAGGCAGGCTTGAAATGCAGGTAGTGGTGGCTTTGAAAGATTCATAGCAGAAAGTGAAGGGTTGTTACCAAAATTCATATTGTAAGGCTGTTTGTGTTAGTTGTTTTTATTTATAGTTAGATTCATCCTTTCCCAAGGATACACTGATTCACAATGATACTTTTACTACTAACCTTTTATATATTAAATAATTGACAAATTTCCCCTGGATATGATCTTAGTCTGTAGCAGGTTAACTTTCCTAGACATAGTGGCACCTATTCATTTTCTAAATAAGTATAAACTGTGGTAAGTATATGTCTTTCTGAAGAAAAATCTACAAAAATCTACATATGCACCCAGTTCACTTATTCCTTTATGCTTTAGTATCCATTGTTTAAAATCACATGCCATTCGGTTAATCTGTTCAGTGAGTGCATCTGGTTTATTTTGAATAATTGAAAGTCCTTTCATTTAGGTAAATATAACCTCTACTTTGTTCTCGCTTTAGAAAAATTAAATAATAGCACTTATAAATATATATTCAATAGTAACAGCAGCAAAAGTATTGTTTATGAAAACTCTACACTAAATCCTGCACATTCATACTTAATTGATGCAATATTTAGCAACATTGACAATACAAGCAATAGCAATTTTGCTTTTTCAAAGAAACTAATTACTGCATATGCTTGAATTTAACTTAACACTAAATATAAAATGACCTCAATTTTGTTTTGCTGAGGAAAATTCTCTTCCTTATTACCTCCACTGCTAAAACCAAATGTAAAAGACTTATAAATATTCAAATATAAGGACATATAGATTTTCTGAAGGACATTTTAGGAAAACATTGCCTTATATTTAATTATATAAAGAAAATAATATTAAATCATACAAACATATATATCTCATCAACTTACCAAGTTTCTCTTACCTGCATGTCATAGAGAATCTGATTAAATATGGGTATGTAAATTTCTTTTCAACTATAGACGAGGGTGATTTTAATAAAAGTAGAGCATAATTGACTGAACTAACTCACCTGTTTTTGTGATATTCTAGTAATTTTGGGGTGATGAAAGACAGTGATAGAAGTTGACTTTCAGTAGAACTAGAATTCAGAAGAAGGTAGCACTGAACTAGCTGTTCCAAAGGATGAAATCTAGAGATCTATTTCCTTAGCTAATCTTTTAGCAATTCTTCTCTTTTGAAAGCTATTACAATTATCACCATGCCTACAGCTAATACATTTAGCTATTGTTGATCCCAATCTAACTGACTTTCCTTGGGTAACAGGGGATTATGCAGAGGGAGCACAGTACAACATCTCATTAGCATTCTGTGCTGGGTTCAAGCCCTCTTATAGGCTAGGAATAGGAAACATGAAATCACTCCAGCATATTTTCTTCAAAAGATTTATAAATTGAGAAAAATCACAAAAAGTTTAACCCTTTAAACCGACCATATCCGGCCCAAATATCCTACCCGTTTTATGTTCAAACTGGTCAGATCTGGCCTCTCACACCTAGCCTACAATGTCATTCTAAAAATAAACAATTGCATCATTGAAATCTTAAAGCTACAAGATAAGGCATGATTAATTCAAAACAATATGACTATATAAGAATCACATTTGACAGAGTAATCTGAATCCTAAAGGATTAAACTACTGGCCACATATTCAAGGATATCAAGTGGTAGAGAAAAAAAAAACCAAACGAACAAAAATCTAGGTGTTTTTTATATTGTTATTTGGTGAAACTGAACTTATTGGTTGACTGCAATCAGGTGAGTGTGTTTTTCCCACAAAATAATTTCCTTATTTTTTTTTTTATTGCAGAAATCAGATACATCCATTTAAAATGTCATTACCCTTAACTGCAGAAAGCAATTTTATATACCAATCTGTCTTTTATTTGAGGAATGTCCTGTTTGTTTAAAACTATTTTCTGTTGAGATACATCAAGTTTATTGAGGCAATGTAAACTGGCAGAAAATATCCATTCTATTTTTTGATAGATATTTAACATCATTACTGGAGTAACTATGAAATTTAATTTCACAGTTAAAGGGTTAAAAGAAAATCTAACTCATCCCCGAAGAGATACATGTGAATTTAGTATAACCAGTATAAAACAAAGGAAAAAGATAATTGGTTAAACTGAAAAACAAATATGACTACACTTCTTTGTAATTTAAATTCACTATTAGAATTTATCCTAAAAGATAAGAATAATGTTCAACAACTAACACAGATTTTTGTGCAGATGTTACATTGTAAATGGCAACGTCAGAATAAAACCAATATCTGAACAATATTAATAAACAACACACCACAGACTTGATCTAAGACAAAACAAGTCTTGCTTTAGTAATGTCAGAATTTTAAAATTCTGCTTATCTAAATGCTTGGTGTTGAATTTCAGCATTCAATTAGTGATTTAAGCTATGAGTATCATATCTTTACACTGGACCATATCCTAAAGAACTTAAAATATGTGGACACCCTTTTGCAAATAGCAGAACGTTTGTTGAGGGAAAATTAATTATATTGTGGAGATTGTTTTTGTTTAGCCATGGCAGCCCTGATCAGGCAGACCTATGATCTAACCGCTAACAGCTTTGACTAAAAGTATTTTCAGACAATCCATGTAAGACTACATCCTCTATTGAGTCTATTCAGCTTTTCAATCCCACTGCATAGCATCTTAGGCAAGTGTTTAGGTGCAGGGATGGCTATGTGGTTAAGATGTCTGCTCCACAGCTATACTGTTTCGGACACAGTCCCACTGTGCAACAACTTGGGCAATTGTCCAATACTATAGTGATTTTCAACAGGGGTCCATATAAGATTTGTGTGTGTGTGTGGGTGGGGGTCCACATAAGTAAAATAGTAAATTGGCTCCAGAGTAGTCCAGGAACAAATTTTGCTTTAGATGTATTTATGGCAAGAAACAGTTAGGTTTCTTTCTCTGATGTTTTACATAGTTCAACCTACACAAGCGAATGTGTAATAAACAAAATAGGAATATTGAAGGAATTATCTATAAAGCTAGTTTTTAAACATCGAATGGTTATGAGGGTCCACCAGAATAGAATAGTAATCAGAGGGGTCCATAGATAAAATGGTTGAAAACCACTGCTATAGACCCTGGCTGACCAAAATATTTATAGTTAATTTGGTAGGCAGAAACTGTACAAAACCAGTTGTATGTGTGGTGGTAGGGGGGAGGGTATGTGTACATGAGCATGTGCGTGTACATGCTAACCAGAGCTGAACTACAGAGGAAGCTGCTTGTTGACGTTCTCCAATCAACAAATCCAGTAGCTCTGCATTTTTGAAGATGAGTATGTGAAAACTACCTTACTTAAAAAAAAAACTTAGAGCAACACGAAAGGTATCTGGCTGTGTAAAACAATACCTCAATAATATTTATTCGGCTAACCTACGCTAGTATGGAGAAAACAAGTAAAAACATGAATTAATGAGAGCATGATTTTGATGTTGCTTTGGCAGCTATATCTAGCAAGTAGGATGATTCCATAATGGATCCCTTGTTAGAAGATATTGTAGTGGTTGAGTAAAAACATGGAAACTACGCCATTTTCATTTGCAATGTGTTGTCTGTTAATTTAAGTTGGCATTTAACTAGTTGGTTTTAGCTGCAAACAAAGATATACTCAAGTTCTTGTTTCTGAAACATTAATTGTCCAAACCCTTTTATTTATTTCCTTACAATTTATTTTTAGAACATATTTTCAAGTTGTTTGGGAAATGAACTGAATTCCAGGATGTAAAGGAGAAACTCTGATATCGTACAGGATAAAGTGTTGGTGGGGCTCAACAATAGAGTTGATTGAATAAGAGAAATGATCGTATTCTTTCTTGTTTTATATTTCCTCTGTGCAATTGAACTACTGACCAAAATTCCAGCATTATCAATAAACAACATTCTAGGTCTCCACATGACTGCCAATAAACAATAAAGTGTGCTCTGCAATATTAGTAAACAACACACTTCAAAGTCTAGCCTTAGCAATATCAGAAAAACAACATAACTACAGAATCTTGTCTTTGTAATGTTGGTAAACAACATACAGGTACAACATTGATTTTCCAGAACCTTTGATTCCAAAGCCTTTGTGGTTTATGGCAGTCCCTTGGTCAACACACTCTAAATTAAAAAAATATTGGTTTCGAATTTTGGCACAAGGTCAGCAATTTTGGAAGAGGGACGAAGTCAATTAGACTGACTCGTGTTCAACTTTTACTTATTTTATCGACCCCAAAAGGATGAAAGGTAAAGTCGACCCCGGTGGCATTTTTGAACTCAAAACGTAAAGGCAGACAAAATGTTGCTAGGCATTTTGCCCAGCATGCTAACAATTTTAGTTAGGCTGAGGCTGTAATGTGCCTCAGTAGAAATGTCTACTGGTGCATAGCCTATCAACTTAATGTCATTAAGCAACACAGCAGCCATATCTTAACAATGTCAGTGAAAACCATGCCACAAAACCTTGTTTTAGCAATGTCAATAACCGACACTAGATTTTGTCCAATAATTTTATACATCATCATGAGAACTAGTTAATTGAGAATTTAATTATATTCAGATATTTTACCTCAGTCTTTCCTTTTTATTAATGACCTTCTAAAAGATAATCTTTTTTTTTAATTTTTTTTTTATTACTACAAAATAAGCTGTTGCTCTAATTAGAAATGCAACAATTAATTACTGTTTAATTTAAGTTACTTTTAAACTCTGGAGATAATATTCACTAAACAGATTATAACATCTAGACTTTTATTTTAGGCTAGGAGGTATAAAAACTAAATAAACATGCTAAATTTTCACCAAAAAATGGTATATTTTTTGGCATACAAGTTGATGTAGGATAAAGTGAAAACATGTAGTGTAAACATTTAAACATCACCACGGTCTTTCCAAATCCTGCAGCATTTCACATGGAATTTTTGGTCCTCCTCTGTTGTCTTGGTGTATAAATAAGTCAACCTACCTTTTTTGGGCTATAAATTTTGGTCTGAAAACCTCAACTTGCATGTCAGAAAATATGGTATATCTTTCTAGTTTTGAAGTGAACAAAATCTTGCAAAATGCTAATCTCTAATTCATTACACACTTTAAAAAATATTGGTATATTCTTATAGTAAGAACGAGAAGGATATGATTAAGACTTTGATTCAGATTTTTACATTCTAACACTGTTGTAAAATAGCTGTAGATTAAAAGAAACTTTAAAAAACATTATCACAGCTAATATGCTGTTAAAATAATTGCTTTCTTATAAAGGTAGTGTGAGAAAATATATTAATGACTTCATGCAAGTTACAAATTAGAAAAGCAAAAGACAACATACAAGAAAATTAAACCTTAGGTTAATAAGACAAACAAAAACAGGATTGCTTGATTTTGATCACACTGCTTCTGTTCTTACCCATAAAAAAAAAGGAACTGTGAGATGAGATGTTCTGTTAATAACAAAGATACCTACTACATCCAGAATGAATTAATTAGGTACGGCTGTTTGGATGCTGATGATTTGGCATGGCTGACTGGATATTCAGCCTGTTTTGGCAACAGTACTTTTTGGCACTGGAGGCAAATACACATGCATGCATGCAGAAATATACACATACAGATAGAAAGAGAAATACATTACAATTTATTAATTGAAAATGATTGGCATAAACGCTTTCCCTCTCCTCATACACATAAAGAGAAATATGTTCACAGAGAGAGAGAGAGATAGAGAGAGAGATATGGAGAGAGAGAGATGGAGAGAGAGAGAGAGATGGAGAGAGAAAGAGATGAAGGGAGAGAACAAGAAAAACGTTAAAAATATGTCTGATGTCAAGTAAGTCAGCATAGAATCAACAATGCCAAACCTGCTGAGCCAAAACATCTTATACCCACCTAAATCTGCTGAATAATAAATGAAAGACCAAGTAAAATCCTTTTTATCCAGTTGTTACTAAAAGTAGTTAGGCATGAAAGACAGCAGAAAGAAGGAAACAAACAAACAAACAACAAACATGAAATATCTTAAAAGTAAGTCAAAGGAAGTAGTAGCACTGCGAGCTATATAAAACATTAAAATGTTTGGAGCCAGAGATAAATAAACAACAACAACAATAAAAGATAAAACAAACACCAGTGATGCCATATAAAATATTCCAAAGTTTACATTCACAAATAATAACTACCAATGAAGGGGTTTAGATTTGCACATCTTCTCTTCATATATCTGTAATTTAAAAGATTCATTCACAAACATCGATTACATTTATCAACAATGACAAGGAAAAGTCAAATCTGTCTTCAGCTATGAAATGTTGTAAGGCTTTACAATCAAGGTAGGTAGGTAGGTAGGTAGAAACATCATTGCAAATCTGAATGGGGATCTGGAACGTGCAAGGAAATTGGCTCTTTACTTACCAGCTGTCTGAGTATTAGACGTATCTGGTACATTCACAAAGATAAAAGCCTGGATTTTTTTTGGGTGGTGGTGGTGGTAGGGAGCAAATATCATTGGCCTCTATATCACATCAAAACACATGAATATATTATATATATATATTATTATATATATATACATATACATATATATACATATACATATATATACATATATAAATATATGAGACAAAATGGCACTTGTGTTATATGGTTTCAGTCTGAACTGAATGTTCGCTGTAATGTTGGAACCAAAGGAGCACAAAATGTTTAATAGTTTGGCATCACCAAAATTCATTGGTGAATTGAGATATTTAAAAAGGAATCTGACAAACAAATGATCAAACAAACAAAAACAATAAGAACTTACTTGGAATGAATATGAGTGTATATTGGGAGATGTTAGGCAGGTAAAAAATATGAGAGAAATCTATATCAAGACTGTTAAAATCACTAAGGCATTTTAATATGAAACCACAATGAGACTGAAATTCATTCTCATTTTTTTTCTTTTTTTTTTTTTCTAAAATACTTCGTAGGAAACGAGAAAGGTGTCTCATTGTCAGCACTCTGTAACAAAGGACCAAATAATTACCAGTGATACAAAGTCTTCTTTTGTATTAGTTTCAGATAGTGTTTCGATTAATCTAAGTTTAAATGTGTATCACTACAGCTACAACAGTCACCATGAAGAATAAATTCTAACAGTTCAAAGACAAAGTTATACAAACAACTTTGTAAGGCAATGATAACATACTAATGAACCAATCACTTTCTCCAATAATATTTATTTCCAATGCCACTGATTATTATTATTAATACAGGACATACTGTACTTAGTCTATCATCAATCATGCCCTAAAGGCACTAATTGCAGCTACAATGAAAGGTATTTCAGATATCTGACACATGCAGCAGATAAGTATACATGATAGGCAAGTGTGTGTATGTGTGTGTGTGCATGTGTGTGTTTTTTTAGCACAAAATATTGTGCAAACAAAGAGGAAATAGAGGAGCCAATATGAAATGTGTATATACACCCATCCATGTATATACATAAAACATTCACATCTACATACATAAGTACATCTACATATATACATGCTTATGTGTGTGTGTGTGTATGCGCGTGTGTGTGTGTGTGCGCGTGTGCATAAATATATATCCCCACACACCCACATGTGTGTATGTATTCATATGGTTAGGATATTGTATTCATGATCACAAGATCATGGTTTTGATTCCCAGACCGCTCAGTGTGTTGTGTCGTGTTCTTGAGCAAAACACTTCATTTCACGTTGCTCTGAGATCAGTTCGACATCTGACGTATAGCACAGTGCACCTGTACAGGCAACATCGATTTGATGGAGGGAATGAGCTAATGTACAACACAAACATTTGATCACTATAAACAAATCATCTGTGCAGATTGTTCAGCAAGAAACTGGAATTGTAGAACCCTCATCTGTGTGTGTGTGTATATATATATATATATATATATATATATACACACATCAACATATATACCTGTGTGTGTG
>JAOPUL010005855.1:23757963-23770481 GCA_027564515.1 Octopus rubescens | reverse complement strand
TGTGTGTGTGTGTGTGTGTGTGTGTGTGTGTGTGTGTGTGTGTGTGTGTGTGTGTGTGTGTGTGTGCGTGCGCGCTTGTAATTCATCCTAGATATAAAAGTAGAAGTCTAGGAACTGGTTCTGAAAATAAACCCAACCACTAAAATACAGTCTTGAATTATTACAAAATAAATAAATAAAGTGGTTACCAAGAAAAATAAAACATTGCAAAGGCTAGCATATAACAAAAACAATGTACAGGAATGAGTGACTGTTATTATTTACCAGACCAAGCTCTTCCTGCTCATTCTCAGAATAAACTGTTTCCACAGGCTCTAAGTCCTCGTTATATTGTCGGGATTCTTCTTCCTCAGAATTACTAAATTCACTTTCTAATTCACTTTTTGCCTCATCCCTATCTGTTTTACAATCTTCATCCAAACCTGCATAAAATAAAATAAAAAATAGAAATAATGAAAAAGGTGCACAGAATAAAGTAAGTGTTCCGCAGCTGTTAAAAAAAAGTTGCTAAAGTCCCCCACCCTTAGCAAATGACGAATGAAAAGAGTGCAGTTTGGTTGGCGCTATACTTGCAACAGCTAAATAATATTATTCCCCACCCTATAGCTTTTAACTGAATAAATCTCTAAGTTGTCATTAAATGACTGAACTTATATTGAATACTTTAACCCTTTAGCCTTCAGATCACTCTGTGAAATGTAATGCTTATTTATTCACATTGTCCAACCCATGCCAGCATGGAAAATGGATGTTAAAGGATGATGATGATTGTTTTGAATTAATCATGCATTATCTTGTAACATCAAGATTTCGATGATGTGATTATTTTCAGAATGACATTGTAGGGTAGGTGTGAGAGTCAGGATCTGGCTAATTTGGACACATGACAGAATATTTGAGCCAGATATGGCTGATTTAAACACCAAAGGGTTAAAGCAGGCGATTTTATATCACAAAAAGGTGGTCTCATGCAGGGTTTTATCAAAAGACTTTTAATAACTTATATTAATTCACTTCCAATTATCTATACCCCAACTATTTTATTCTTTGCAAACATCATAAATAACAATAATGTCAATAACTAAATAGTTGTATTTGCATCACAACCAAATTTCAGATACAATATCATTCACAGGAAAATAATATATTAATCCAAGCATAATTTTGATCAAAAACACTATCTAATTTCCTGAATCTTCCATGATTAAATGGTTGTTGATTTGAATATGAGGAAGAAAGGATATCCTGAGATAAAGGCTTGCCATTTGTAGAAAGAAAACAAAAAATCATAATGTACTATTTTGTTTCAAATTACTTATTTATTTGGTTGTTATTGAATGACCTTGAGCTTTTGGTAAATACTAAATTATGTCAGGAGAGCAATTCCATTTTCAACTGCAGATTGATTAGTGAAACAATCAACAAAGAGAAAGCAAATCTCTCTTCATTTGATCTGGAGATGACAGACTTGCTGTACAAGAAGGTTCTATCCAGATCATAAAATGAACTAACCTCTCTTGTGTTCAGAGGATTTCAAGTTACTATATTTTAGTGGGTTTTTTTAGAGTGAGCAAGTGTGTACAGAAGAGTGTGCATGAGTGTGTGCATGCATGAGTGTGTGCATGTATGAGTGCATGCTTGTGAGTAGACACATGCACAGCTGTGTGGTTAAGTTCACGTTGCAACCATGTAGTTTTGGGCTTAGTCCTACAGTATGGCATCTTAGGTAAGTGTCTACAAGAACTTCATGCCAACCAATGAATTATGAGTGAATTAGGTAGACAGAAACTGTAAAATACCCAATGTGCATGTGCGTGAGTGTGTGTGTGTGTGTGTTTACATTTGTGCTCCATGAAAATCACCAGCTATGAATGGTATTTTTGCTGTCATTTCTCTACTCAACATCTGCTTGTTTCACACCTTTGAAGATGTGTGAAATAAAAGATCTGTTACATAAAAAAAAAGAAGTATCCAACTGTAAATCAATGCTTGAATATATTTGTCAAATCCATGCCTTGAGCAAGTGTCTTCTACTATAGCCTCGAGACGACCAAAGCCTTGTGAGTGGATTTGGTAGAAGGAAACTGAAAGAAGCCCATCGTATATATATATATATATATATATATGTATGCATGTGCTGGTGGTACACTCTGGAGTGGTTGGCGTTAGGAAAGGCATCCAGCTGTAGAAACCAAGCCAAAAAAATAGACTGGAGTCTGGTGCAGCTCCCCAGCTTGCCAGTTTCCAGTCAAACCGTCTAACCCATGCCTGCATGGAAAAAGTGTGTGTGTGTGTGTGTATGCATACATATATATATATGAATTTATTAAGGGTTCTCAAAGAGAAGCGGCATTGCTAAAAATAGGAGTCAAATACTCTGACCTGCGAATGTTTACATTCTAATGTTAATTTGATGGGGGACTAATGACCCCAAGTTCACCGGAGCTGGCAAACTGCGCATGTGCTAGACTCAGAGTTTCGGTAAATGATACCTTATCAATAGCACTTCCGCTTATGCTCCTCGGCGGCGAACAAGTGCTATTGATAAGTGTGTATGTATGCGTGGGGTAGTGGCTAGGGTATTGTGTTCATGACCACAGGAATAAGAGTTCGATTCCTGGACGGTGTAGAGTTTTGTGTTCTTTAGCACGGTACGTTACTTCACTGGTCTCCAGTCTACAAAGATGCAAATGAGTAACAGTTGAGTACTAGGTCAGTCCTCTCTTCTTCCAGCGTTCGCAGTCTCGATGTTCCTCCTAGTCAAAGACTAGAGGACCAGAAGTATAACCATGTCTTTTCGCGACTAAATGGAATCTAAAACATTGAACGGAAGCCTTTCACATGTCCATCCGTTGGTGCCACTACTCCGGGTACTCCGGGTCAGAGTAGACCTGGGAGCAATAGTGGCTAAGAAGTGATTCCATTTTCGCTGGAACTCCCGAACCTGGACTCCAATACCGGATGTAGTTTCAAGTCATACACAAGACACAGGCTTGGTACATGATTTCACGTCATACACTCTCGCAAGTGAAGGCTCTGATACGTATAAAAAGAAATATTTTATTTTAGTTTAGTGTTTAATTCTGGTCAAATATCTCAAGGGAGACAATTCTCATATTTCAATTAATTAAAATTTCTGGAATCACTGCAATGAACATTTTAGCATCGATTTTACCATATTTGATAAAATATAAAGATTCCACCAAATCTGAGGCTTAAAAATAAAAATAAAATTCATAAAATATCTGAAATTGTTTAAATTCGAACCAGTGGCAGTTCTTACACATTCTCAACGATATTGATTACATAAAGTAATCAATATTGGTAATATAATGGTTACTAAGGCGGCGAGCTGATAGAATCGTTAGAATGCCGGACAAAATGCTTAGCGGCGTTTTATCCGTCTATATGTTCTGAGATCAGATCAGCCGAGGTCCACATTACCTTTCATTCATTCGGAGTCGATAAAATAGTTACCAGTTGAGCACTTGGGCCGATGTCATTGAGACATTGACTTATCCCCTCACCCGAAATATAATGGTTACTAATTTTGAGGCACCAGGGCAGCAGGGAGGATGTTTGACGATTCCATAGACTTCAGGACTTATCTGTCAAGGTATTTTATCGTCCACGAAAAGACGAAGGGACAAAGCCGAACTCTGCAGGATTGAACTCAGAACTTAACGAATCGGAACAAATACTGCATTGTTGTTTTTTTTTTTTGTCCGACGCTCTACCAATTGCGCCAAAGCTGAACCTGAAATCATTAAAAATAATCGTTTCTATACTGGACAGAGGGCCTGACATTTTCGGGGATGGGTATAGTCGATTCAATCGACCACAGTACTCAACTGGTACTTATTTTATCGACCCCGAAAGGATGGAAGGCAAAGTCGACCGCCTGCTGCATTTGAACTCAGAACGTAAAGTCGGAAGAAATGCCGCTAAGGATCTTTCCCGGCGTACTAACGATTCTGCCAGCCCGCCGCCTTAAAGTCATGAAAAAACAATAGTTTATAATATAGGTAAAAAGTAAGGTGGTGAGCTGGCAGAATCGTTACCACACCAGAAATTGTGCTCAGTGATATTTCTTTCTACTATACGGTCTGAGTTCAAATTCCGCCACGATCGACTTTAACTTTCATTTCTTTGGAGTTGATAAAATAAATACCAGTTAAGCACTGAGTTCGAAAAAAAATCGCCAAAAAAAAATTGCTGGCCTTGTGCCTAAATTTGAAACCAATATCGGTATAAAGTTTGGAGAGAGAGAGAGCGTATCCGTTGAACCGAACACGCAAAAATGAAACTTTAAACTCTGCGGGATTTCAATCCAGAACGTAAAGATACATCAGAAATACCGCGAAGGGTTGTGTCCGGCGCTTTAACGATTATGAATATTTCTCAAACTTTGGCCAACATAAAATAAATAAATTGAAATAAAAAATAAAAAAACTGATGTCATTAAAATTCGAAACCGTTTCAGTGCTGACATCTTCTCACAATAGTGTTACGTATCGTAATCACTTCTACTAGTGTAATAACTAGAATTTAGGTAACACAAAGATAATGTGGTTGTCTTTAGTATTCAGTAATGTTTCAACAACTTACGTAGAAACATAAAATCGCTAAGCGCGATTTTGTCCTACATTCAGCATAAATTGTATAGAATATTTAAAGAGGAAATCACAATTAATGAGTGTTACTAAAATGTGCCGGAGGTGACTCTCGTCTCTGTAGATAAATGCTTGTCATTATTATTATTATTATACGATTTCTTAAGACTAATCTTGTGTCGATATCCTTTGATCAGGAGCGGGTCATAACTAATGACCATGAGTCCTGTCATTTTTCTCGTTCCACTTCCCTCGACATAACTATTCACAAAATCCTGGCTGTTCCAAGCAGTGCTGTCTTCTGAAGCATCTCAGTCTTGATAGTGAGTCCAGGTTTGCCAAGCCATTTATGAGATGTGGTTGTAACTGTTCCAAGTGCCACTATCACAACTGGTATGACCTTCACTTTCCTCAGTTGCCACAACCGTGCTATCTCATGCTTCAAATCTTTGTATTTATCTATTTTGTCCTTTTCTTTCTTTGCCACGCGGATATCTCCTGGGACAGCGATGTCAATAACCCAAAAATGTTTTTCTTTTTTCTCAATTAGGATCAAATCAGGTTTCTTGCTTCAATCACTGAAATCTCATAGCAATTTAACCATGTCGTTTTCCATTAAAACTGTCAGCTCGTTCCAGGTTGTATTTCCCATATAGAGACCAATGTACAGTCCGAGCGACATTGTCATGACGTCTCTTGTACTCCCGCTGTGCCAGAGAGCTACATTCACATACAATGTGGCTTATGTTTTCTCCAGCCTTTCCACACATTCTGCACAGTGGTGATTCGTTCGTTTTGTCAATATGGAATTTTACGTAGTTTGTCCTTAACGCATGCTCCTGGGCAGCGCAGATAAAAGCTTCTGTTCCTACCTTCAAATCTTCCTTTCCTCATCCAGGCCCATGTTTCATGCTTGTCGATCTTTCCAGTATTGGACTCTTTGTCTATTCCTCTTAGGAATTGTCTATGCATCACTTTGTCTTTCCATCCTGTAGTCTTCTTTTCAACTTCCTCTTTTTTTTCTTAACTCATCTTTGTTGGTGCACGACTCTGTTTCCACGATCAAAGCCAATTTAACTCCCACGGGTAATGGTTCTGTACTGTTCCGGATATACCATCCAAGGCTGTTATCTACGCTTCTTATGCAGTCTTCGCAGCTTATCACACCTCTGCCTCCTTCTTTTCGTGGTAACTATATCCTATGTACGTCACTTTTAGGGTGCAAGGCTCCATACATAGTCATTTTCTTTCGCGTTTCTCGGTCCGCCTGGTTTATCTCCTCTTTTATCCATTTCAGTATGCCCGCTCCATATCGCAATACTGACACCGCCCAGGCATTGACGGCAGTTACTTTATTTTTTCCTGTTAGTTTTGATTTAAGAATCAAACACAGTCGTCTCATATACCCTTTCTTGTGTAGATTCTTCATTTCCTTTTCTTTTATTCTGTCAGTCTCTAGGATGCCAAGGCACTTATACTCTTTCTTTTCAATGTCCCTCATGATACTTCCGTCTGGCAGTGCTATCCCTTCGGATTTCACCACCTTTCCTCTTTGAAGTATTAGGACTCCACATTTCTTTATCCCTAGCTCCATTCCTATGTCTTCACTGAACAAGTGTACTGTTTTGATCAATGAGTCTACTTGCGCCTGGTTCTTTCCAAACAACTTAAAGTCATTCCTGAACAACAGATGCTTGGTCTTAAGGCTTCGTCGTCACCACACATAGCCAAGGTCGGTCTTTCTCAGTAGAATAGACAATGGCATCATGCACATTACAAACAGAAGTGGTGATAGGCTATCTCCCTGAAAAATCCCCCTCTTGATTGTGACCTCTCACAGCGTTTTACCGCATGACGTTAATTCAACCTTCCAACTTTCCATGCTCTGCTGTATAAATTTTCTTATATTATTGGCTACTCCAAAAAGGGTCAGACACTCTAATATCCCCGAATGAGGAATGAGGTCATATGTATTCCGGTAATCAATCCATGCCATTGCGAGGCTGGTATGTCTCCTTCTGCAATCTCTGAGGATGGCTTTATCTATCAAGAGTTGATCATTCATGCGTCTACATCTTCACTTGCATCCTTTCTGTTCTTCTCGAAGGAGTTTTGATTTCCAAGAAAGAATATATGGTTTCTGATAAGAACCCAGTGAATAACTTCCAAAGAATTGGAAAAGAGGAAATAGGGCAGATATTGTCCACAGCATTCCTTTTTCATTCATCCGTTATGCAGAGCACTGTCCGTCCAAGTGCCATCGATGATGGTAATGACTTTGTGTTGTTTAAGATTATATTAAATTCCACTGGGATCTTTCCATGTAATGTTGTAAAATTTTGATCCGGTACACTTAATTTCCATCGGGTCCAGGGACCCTCCAATTAGGGATTGTGCGACACTGCGTCCTGATCATCTTTACCGTGATCCTAACCTCTTCTTGGATCAGACCTGTTGACTCTTGTATTAATTCCCTAAGCCAATCAGCGTCCAAGTTATGCGTCTTCCTATTACTCCACATGTTACTCCAACATTTCTTACTTTCCTCTGCATTTGGGATTACTTCTTGTCGGTCTCCGCCATTCAGTTCCCGGTATAACTTCGTTTGGTCTTCTAGGAAAAGTATATTTGTCCTGAACCGCTTCACTCGTTGTTCGTATTTCTTGACCAGTCTCTGTTTTAGTTCTTCCAAATATTATTATTATTATTATTGTTGTTTTGTCACAGGTTCGATCTTATTCCTGGTAAGATTATTATTAGTATTATTGTTATTATTATTATTAGTATTATTATTAGTATTATTATTATTATTTTTATTTTTTATTATTATTATTATTTCTCAGATGGATCTTTTGTCGATAACTCTTGATCAGGAGCGGGTCATAACTAATGACCATGGGCCCTGTCATCTTTCTCATTCCATTGATATATAGGTAACACTTCTCAGAATCCTGGGTGTTACAAGTAGTGTTGTTTACTGGAGTATCTCAGTCTTGATCGTGAGTCCAATTTTGCCAAGCATTTTATGAATTTGTGTCGTCACTGTTTGAAGTGCCCCTATTACAATGGCTATAACGTTTACTTTCCTCAGTTGCCACTACCGGACTATTTCAGGCTTCAAATCTTGTTACCTATCTACTTTGTTTATCTCTGAGTCTACCATGCGGATATCTCATGGGACAGCGATTTCAATGATCCAATAATGTCTTTCTTCTTTCTCAATCAGGATCAAATCAGGTCTTCTTGCGTCAATCACGTTGAGGTGTTGCACACTAAATTCCCATAGCAATTTGACCATATAGTTATCCATTACAGCTAGTGGCTGGTTTTCATACCATTTTTGAACTTGTTCCAAGTTGTATTTCCAACAAAACGACCGATGTACAATTCAGAAAACACAGTGATGTACTCTTGTACTCCCGCTGTGCCAGAGAGTTTCATTCACATACAACGTGGTTTGGGTTTTCTCCAACTTTCCAACGCATTCTGCACAATGGTGATTGGATCGTTTTGTCAATATGGAATTTTACGTAGTTAGTTCTTAATGCCTGTTCCAGAGAAGCACTGATAAGAGCGTCCGTTCCTTCCTTCAAAATCTCCCTTACTCCTCCAGGCCCATATTTCAAGCTTGTCGATCTTTCCGGCATTGGGCTCTCTGTCCATTCTTCTTAGGAACTGTCCATGCATTACTTTGTCATTCCATTCTGCAGACTTCATTTCAACTTCCTTTTTTAACTCTTCTTTGTAGGTGCACGACTCTGTCTCTATGATCCCAGTCAATTTAACTTTCATGAGTAATGATTCTGTTCTGTTCCGAATATACCATCCAAGACTATTTTCCTCACTTCTTAAGCAAACTTTGCAGCTTATCATACCTCTTCCTGCGTCTGTTCCTGGTAAGTATATCCTATGCACATCATTTTTAGGATGTAAGCTGCATTTTCGGTGCTAAGAGAAAACGGAAGTTGTTAGCTTACTAAACTACTTTAACATCCTGTTCCCTTGTTTTTTTTTCATCCATATATCATCTCTCAGCAAATTCTCCAACGTAGTTTATGAAATATAAATTACTCGGTTATTTTACTTTCTATACTGTGCTCATTCCACCCCCGTCATGTACAGCATTGTGAACATTCTTCATGATTATCGTATCACCTGTTCAGCATAAGCTATGTAATCTATGACTCTGACATGCAGTTTAGGGGTTTTAAAAAAATTAAAGAATATTAACTGAGATTGGCGATAGTGAATAAACAGAAGATGAAGTGAATTGAGGAAATCTCTTAATTAATTTCACAAAACTTCATTATGCAACGTGAAAAGGAACCCACTTGCACAGTTGCTTCTAATACTATCTTAAATGTGAAACAATATTAGCTTATGTACACCGTTCCCAAATACTCTTCCCACATAAATGTACCTGGTTTCACCTTATATAAAATGTGTATACAGTTGTCATCGTTAGTTGTTCTGCGTATCGACGTTAACAATTCTGTTCAGAATTCTCTGAACAAAACGCCTTTGGACGATGAGTAAGGCAGTCGGCGTCATCTGCCCACTATACCGCCTCTCTGGGTCTCCACGCCAAATACCAAGTGCTGCACAAGAGTTCAACGAGCACGGTCCACGATGAGGCTGCACTGCAGTAGCAGCTCCCTTGCTAGCTGACGTCCTAATGGTGTTAGATGGTACAGATATTCTGCTTGGCCGCAAGGACCTTCAAACCGTTTGCCTAGGAGTCGTTCGTTTTGTGGGTTATCTAAAGTATTAATGCCAACGACGTCATCACCGTATTCCTGACACGGGAAGATAAGTTGATGTTATCACTTACCTTTTTTCGGCCTTCCACTGATGTGGGTGCCGTATCGTACAGCTTCCATGTTATATGAAAAATGTATATACATTCTTCACGTTGATGATGTCACATACATGAAATTATGGGATATATATGTCTTCTCTTCATGTCAATTTATTTTCAATATTTTAAACTCTTAAACTGCATGTTAATACTCTATGCTTTATTGAGGAAGTCCATAAATACATGCAAACACACACAAAATGAGTCACATTCTATTCACTATAAAGACTTAGAATCATTCAATTAGTGGCTTAAATATATTCATACATTTAGTTATAGTATGTTGTAAAATAATAATATATAACATTAATGCTAAAAGAAAGATGAAAAAAAGAAGTAAAAGAAGAAAAACCACAAAGATGAAGAAATGTAGGGAAAAAAGGGGGAAGCAGTGGAGGAAGCACGTGTCCCACGACAGGCGGGTATTCAGCCGCGCCCCACGGTAGTGACAGCGGTGGTGTTGCCACGGAGAATGGCCAGTAGCCACTCCATCTCGCGGACAAAATATTTTTTGTCATCATACTCCACCGAGTGGTTATTTAGTCTCTTCGCTTAACCCCAAGGACTTTTCCTCCCAATATATTTTGTATTCCGGTTCTTACAATACCCATTCATGGACTATAAGCTGTAGGACACATTCTTAACCCGACAATTAATACTGGCGTTAAAGATACCACACATTTCGTCTCCTTACGTGTGGACTTGTGTAAGGGATACATTTTACATAATTGTGATCTGATGGAGCTCCCTGTTTTCTCAACGAACACTTAATGTTGAGTTTGGCGTCGTTCATAACCTTCCTAAACGTGCTGGCTAACTCCCCATGCGTCGACACCTCTACAAATATCACCCCTTTAAATTTGTTTCTCTCGTACCACATGTTTGCTCTGTTTGCTTTATCACAAATTCTCCGTATTCTGTTCCATTGTTTGCGCCGGTATCTAGAGCGGGTTTCACTGGCGTCCTTACTTATTATATTGTATTATTTCTTACTAGCCCCATTATACACTCTGACACTATGTCTGTGGTCGTGGCCAGAGAATTGCATATGGTGCATAAAGTTTCTGTGCATGGCTTCAGTGCTCACACAGACATTCGGATACATCCCAATGAGCGGTTACAATACATGCGAGACTAGATAGGACAGCCTATATTTGCTAGAAATATTGGCCCCACTAAGACGGCCGGGTTGAGCGCTCCGTAACCGGTTCTTTGAAATATTTATGGTCCTTCCGTAACCAATAGAATTTAGGAATATAGTTGCTGGATGTTTGGAAATGTACTCTTCGTTTTTTATGTGGAAGTATGTTGCATCACATTCCCATGTGTTTCACATGTTATTGTGGAGCGATCTCTCTCTCATGTGACTGATTTGTTGTTGCACGGGCTGGACATAGTTCTGCAGGCTCTCTGTCGTGATTCTGCAGACATGTCTCTATTGAGGCAAACCACTTCATAGATCCTAACACGGTGTTTTTACTTTTGTGGACCTTCACAGAATTGGTTCCTGTGCGCATAGATAAAATCACGGCGCATAGGTCCTAACGCGGTGTTTCTATATTTGTGAACCTTCAGCGATCGTTGAACCGACTTGGTGGGCCTCCACCTCACTATGCTTCCTACTATTCTTATTGTTTCGGTCTAAAATGTGTTTAAGTTTACCTCTAGCTAAATAAATTATTGTCTCTGTGCGTGTGCGTTGGGATGCATAATCTTTTGTTGAATGGTACATTTGTGGGGTAAATCCGTGTCATGTCATTGGACCCGTCGTTTGGGTTATAGAAGAGAGGGAGAATCTAGGGTGCCGTTGTTGTAAATGTTGTTGGTGTTGTTGTTAATGTCATTCTTGTTTTGGTTGCTAATGTTGTTGTGTTGGTGATGGTGTTGCTGTTGTTATCGTTGTTATTATTATTGTTGCTGCTGTTGTTGTTGCTGCTTTTATTTTTCGTTGTTGGTTGTATTGCGGTTCCGGTGGTTTTGGACAAGGCTAACGCACTCACGGCCCTATTGTACTCTTCTGAAAAATGGACAATACACCGTGAGCATCGAAAGTTGCTTGAGCATTTTCATAAAAAATGTTGGAGATATATACTCAATATCAAGTGGAAAAATAAAACACCTGACATAATTCCTTGTAAAGGAAGGATGCACAAGCTTTAAGCCACTCATCATAACTACTGAGATGCGTTGGGCAGGTCATGTTGTGTGAATGGAAGATAATAGGATTCCAAAGCAGATGTTCTACAGTGAGCTGGGCACTGGAAAGTGTCCCTAACCACAAACAAGGTAAAAAAAAATGCATAAAAGACTACCTTAAGGGAAAGAAATAGCTTTGGAAAGTGACAAGAACTGGACCAATAATGAAAGAATGGCTGAAAACCGCTTTTCTTATTCGAGCCAAGTGCGATTTGACATGGTTTCCCAAATTCTTAATGATACTAGGCTTAGCCTGTAACATTGATTTATTATTGAGAAGAGAGACTGATGCGTCTTGGTTGGTGTCGTGCTTGATATTGTCTGGAGTAGATGATGCTAATGCTGCTGACGCTCGTACTGATGATGACGATGATGACGATAAGCGTATAAGGCAAGGTTGTAAACCTTTTGATAAGATCGCTTTGAGCACGAAAGCCTAAATGTTGGAGGTGTGAAACGTGTGGCCATGTACTCATTTCAAAAACTCGGTATGTCAACCATCTTGAAGTCCCATGAAATATCAACTGTATGCAACGCGGTTTCTCCTACACCAGGTGATTCGTCGTGTGAAAGGGCATGCAAGTCGAGTTCGTGTCCAAAGAGATATGGCTGTTCACAGCGATCATATCTCGCAAATTGATCCTGTAAACCTAGTAGAAGTTAACAGTTTCGCCTGTCATCGATGTTTCAAACCATGCAGCTTAGATCACTTTGGTATGTAATATTCATTCCCACTTAAACATGGATTTTCTCGCACTGTTGTTACTGGGGATTTATCTCCCCGATAGCGATACAAACACCTAAATGAGAGATTCTCTCATGCTATCTACCGCCGCGGAGTTTGTGCTAAT
>JAOPUL010005855.1:23713707-23725891 GCA_027564515.1 Octopus rubescens | reverse complement strand
CACACACACACACACACACACACACACACACACACACACACACACACACACACACACACACATATATATAATATATACACTAAGGGTTTCGTTCAGTTTCCCTCTACCAAATCCATTCACAAGACTTTGGTCGGCCCGACGCTTTAGTAGAAGACACTTGCTCAAGACCCACGCAGTGGGACTGAACCCGGAACCAAGTGGTTGGGAAGTAAGCTTCTTACCACGTAGCCACGCCTGCACCTATCTCTCTCTCTCTCTCTCTCTCTCTCCATATATATATATATATATATATCCTCCACCATTCGCGACCTTGTCTCGTCTTCTACCTTCGCCCCTAGTGCCACCCACCTCATCGTCCACTCTCCCCGCACCTCCACCCTCTATTTCCTTCCCAAAATTTACAAACCCACCAAACCTGGCCACCCCACCATTTCCGTCTGCAACTGCCACACGTAACTCATTTCCAAATACCTCGACCTAGTCCTTTCTCCTTTCGTCGCTGCCCTCCCATTTTACATACATGACACCAACCACGATCTCCACTTCTTCGATTCTTTTGCCTTCCATTTGGCCCCTCCCGCCTCCTCTTCACCATAGACATTATATCTCTTTACGCTGTCATCCCCCACAATGACAGCCTATTATCCCTCCAGGACTTCCTCAACCGTCGCTCCGACCTCACACTCAGTACCTCAACACTTCTCTGCCTCGCTAACTCGTCATCACCCTTAACTGCTCCAAGTTCGCGGTCGAGGTTTTCCAGAAGGTATCGGGCGTTGCCATGGGAACGAGAATGGGCCCCAACTTTGCTAACCTATTTGTCAGTCTTGTGGTGGCCCAGATCTTCTCACAGTTCTCCGGACCGACTCCAGAACTGTATGGCCGTTACATTAACGATTGTGCAGGCGCTACCTCCCTCTCCCGCGAGCAACTCACTAACTTTATCTCTTTCTTTTTTACCTTTCATCCTTCCCTCGAGTTCACCTCTGTCATCTCTAACATTTCTGTTAACTTCCTCGACATCTCTCTCTCTCTCTATTAATCTTCTCGCTCACTCTCTCACCACCCTGGTCCAGGCCTCCCTTACCCGTGCCCACCAAGTTGAACGCTCTTCAGCCTTCTCTCCCTCACCACAACACCCCCCAACCGCATCCTCTTTCTCCTCCTTTTCCACCCTACCCCTTTGTCGGAAAATCCGACGAGCCTTCCGTCGTCTCCAATCCGATCCTTCTACCCTCCCCTGTTTCCCCAACCATCCCCTGTTTCACCAACCTACCCTAGCCCTCCTTCAAACGCGCCCGTAACCTACGCGACTTACTGGTTCGTAGCTGCCTCCGATCCCCTACGTCCACCCCTTCCTAGATCCCTCCCTTGCTCCAGACCCCGTTTCCACGCCTGTCCTTTCATCACCAACATCACCTTCCTCACTGGAACCAACCAACACATTCATCACATCCGGGACTCCTTCACATACATCTCTTCGAATTTGGTCTACTGCATCCAACTCGCTTTATACAATCAGGCGGGTCGCCGGCTAGCCGACCGATTTACAGAACATTTTCGGGACATTCGTTTACAGAAGAACACCTCTGTCGCCCACTATTTTTGCTCTGCAGGCCATTCCACCTCACACCTCACTGTCTTTAGTCTGGCACTGCACCTTGGATCCACCAACACCAGAATGCAGCATGAACAGCGCTACATTTTCTCCTTCCAAACCCAAAAGCCACTGGGTTTGAACTTAACCTCGTCCTTCTCGTAACCTCTTCGTTCTTGTAACCTATTCCACACACCATTTCTATATACCCCTTTTTAAAATATAAATTTACTTAGATTATTTGTCTTTATTGCTCAATTTAACGTTTTTCATTAAAAAGAAAACTTATTTTATTTTACTGACCCCTTTGACTAAACCCCTCAGGGTGGGCTCCAGCATGGCCAACCTTGTCCAAAGATTGAAATGTGTAAAAGAATAAAGGTATATATAAAAGACTGGCATATAGGCACAGGCGCAGCTGTGTGGCAAGAAGTTGGCTTCCCAACCCCATGGTTCCGGGTTCAGTCCCACTGAGTGGATTTGGTAGAAGGAAAAAGAAAGAGATCTAATCTGAAAAATTAAGAATTTGTGCTATTCTCTTCTCCTGGATCATCCGTTCCCATTTCACAATAAAAGTTACATTGGATTTGTTGTTGAGATTAGTGGATTAGGTGATTTAGGATAATCTTTGCCAACATTTTTTTTTTCAACTATAGACAAAAGACCTAAAAACTTGGGTGAGAAATTAATCGATTCTATCGACACTAGGGCTAAACTGCTACTTATTTTATCGAACTCTAAAGGATAAAAATAAAATTTAAAATTAGAAGTATTTGAACTGAGAAGCAAAGACCGGAAAAAATGCCGATAAGCATTTTGATAAATAATCTGATTACTGCCGAATCCCTGCCAACATTTTGCCATCAATTATATACACTCTGATTGCTGCCGAATCCCTGCCAACATTTTGCCATCAATTATATACACTCTGATTGCTGCCGAATCCGTGCCAACATTTTGCCATCAATTATATACACTCTGATTGCTGGCGAATCCCTGCCAACATTTTGCCATCGATTATATACACTCTGATTGCTGCCGAATCCGTGCCAACATTTTGCCATCGATTATATACACTCTGATTGCTGGCGAATCCGTGCCAATATTTTGCCATCGATTATATACACTCTGATTGCTGCCGAATCCGTGCCAACATTTTGCCATTAATAAATACACTCTGATTGCTGCCGAATTCGTGCCAATATTTTGCCATCAATTATATACACTCTGATTGCTGCCGAATTCGTGCCAATATTTTGCCATTAATTATATACACTCTGATTGCTGGCGAATCCCTGCCAAAATTGCAGCATTTGCCTCAAATATTCTGAATACTTATATCTTAAGCGCAATTTGATAGGCATGTTGTCTCTCTGACTTCATTATGTAGAGTATTCCAAAAAGGTAAATCCTGAATGACTCAAAAATAGATTGTTTACATCTAAATTGTAAGGTAAACCAATTTATAATAAACATCGGTCTTGATTACGTTTAATAAAACAAAGGTTGTAAGAGAGTTTTATGAAGATATCCTCGCTTCAAAATAGGTCAACGCAGTGGGATAGGCGTAGGATGTAAAGTTTGTTAAGCTACAAATATCTAATTTATTTACATGTATGTTCACGTGTAGGCACTTAAATTTACTCTTTTCTGATTATTAAAAATATATGAAGTGAAGGAAGGAAGGACTCCTTTCGGTCATGAATGACCATGGTATTGCACCTAGAAAGTTCCCCTCTTAGGCACAAGTCCGGGCAAGGTTGTTTGTGGAAGACCAGCAGTCGTCCATGCATACCAGTCTCCCTTCTCAATGCCACCGATGTTGTCCAAGGGAAAGGCAAAGGCCGATACAGCTTGGCACCAGTAACGTCGCAACTCATTTCTACAGCTGGGTGAACTGGAGCAATGTGAAATAGAGTGTCTTGCTCAAGAATACAACACACAGCCCAGTCCGGGAATCAAACTCACAACCTAACGATTGTAAGACCGAAGCTCTAGCCACTGAGCCATGCGCCTTCACTATATACATATGTACGTATGTATGTACGTACGTACGTATGTATGTATGTACGTACGTACGTATCTATGTATGTACGTATCTATGTATGTACGTATCTATGTATGTATCTATGTATGTACATACGTACGTACGTATGTATGTACGTACGTATCTATGTATGTACGTATGTATGTACGTATGTATGTATCTATGTATGTATCTATGTATGTATGTAACCTTGTCTTGACATCAGGTGATGGTTATAAAGAAGCATCACCATCATGCAAGTGATGATGTTTGTGTCAAGTCTTTCATAGAAAACATATCTGACTATGAGAAATATTACCTTGCTTGGAAACAGGTGAGGGTTGGTGATAGGAAAAGCATCCAACCACAGAAAATCTGCCTCGACAAATTCTGTCTGACCCATGCAAGCATGTTAAAGTGGATATTAAATGATGCTGATGATGGTGATACATGTGCAGTATAAGCATTGGAACAAATGTATTTGTACAAATTGCTGCTAGATACAATGTCAAAACTCATTGTTTTTTGTAGGGGAAGGGATATGTTCTTATGATATCAGTAAAAAAAATGTATCTGTTCCATTTGTTGAGTTCACAATCTTCAGGGTTTAGTCAGACCACTGTTGACTTCCAACATATTTCTCTTTTACTTTTATTTTTCGTTATTTCTATTGTTGTATTTCTGAGTTTTATGCAAATATATTATAACGAGAAACAGTAGCCGAGAATCAATTATTTTTATTCAGCTAAAACGTTCAACTTCAGTATAACCAAGCACAAAGAGTACACATTTGTGTTCATTGCAAATGGCTGTCTGCCAGTTTTTAACTAAGGAATCTGAACCGGAGTACAATGTATAACAAGAGAGTGAGTTATATTCATCAATTTATTCTATTTTAAAAATCCTTCTTTCCTTCCACAAACAGGTCAATAATCAAACTCTGGTAACTTCCATGACAAGCACTATACTGCTTCTCATGGAATTTTCATTGGAGAATACAAAGGTAATTTTCTATTACCTTCCTTAAGGTGTTTTTCTATGAGAGAGAGAGAGAGAAGAGTTGACCCCCTGCCCTCCAATCCTTCATTGGTACTTTATCAACCCCAAAAGGACAAATTTGACTTCAGGAGGATTTGAGCTGAGCACAGTAAGTCAGAATATATACCACAAGGTATGGTATTTGATGTTCTAACATCTATGCTAATTTGCCACAATATTTTAAAATAGGCCTTTTATGAATTGAATTCAAATTTAATCATAATAATAAAATAATTAAAAAATGCAATGAAAGCCAAATGAAGTGTGTACGTACCATGTCCGTTATGGTTAGGTTTTACCTCATGTACTGGAGTTCCTTTTGGAACATTACCGCTACGATCTTTGGAAACACTGGTTAATCCTTCTGACAAGCTGTAAGTTCGTGGCATTATATTTAGCCATAAATGGTTCAAAACTTTCACTTTATTTCTAGAAAAAAAAAGAAGAAAAGATAAATGAAGAAATTATTATTTCTTAATTTCAATGAATAAAATAACAAGTACCTGAATTAATAAATTAATAAATAATAAACTCAAACATATTTTATATGACAACAAAAAGCAGGTGAAAAGTACACAAGAGAAGCCAATTAACCTTTCTGACATCAACTTACTTGACACCACCTCTAGTTCTGACACAAAACAGCTTGTTTCCAACTGTTCCTATTTAAATAAAAACCTTCCAAGTTAAGTTTCATTAATTGACATATTCAGTTGGGTATTTTATTAAATTCACCACTAAGTCCAGTCCTTATTGAGGTGTGGTGGTGGTGGTGGTGGTGGTGGTGAGGTGTGGAGCTATGCTAGCAGAGCACAAGCTCCTGGTAGGGCCTTCTATGATCAAAGAGTAGATGCCAGACTAATATTGACTACCTCTTCCCTGAGGAAAAAATGGGTTTGTGCAGGGCCAGAATCATTATCTAGAAAAAAAAAGAACAAAGTGACAGAAGCATCAATGACAATTCAAAACCACCAAGACCTAAGAGAGGAAGACTTTCCCCTCAGGGAAACACAATGCAGGATGCTGAGGCAAAGTTGAAAAAAACGGGGAATCAACTGGAGAGAAGCAGAAAAGACAGACCAGAGTCAAGACCAGTGAAGAAAAGTCATTGATGGGCTATGCTCAGTAGGTATCTAAGAGCTAAAAGAAAAAAAAAAAGGATTTAATAAAAATCCCTTCAAATTTTTTTATTATTTTCAAAATATATTGAAACACATAATCAGTGTATTTCATTAGAAATAAAGTGAAGAACTATAAAACTAAAAAAAATTTAGACAATAATTTAACCATAGAAAAAAATGTTATAGACAGTTGGAAACAAGGTTGAACACTGATGAATATCAGATTTTATTGAGTTCAAACAAATTTAATTCTCCGCTTAGCTACATAGTCTATTGAATTGTTTAGATACCAATGGAGACGTCAACTTTACGTAGTTCATCAGGTGCAAGTTAACCTAGCTGTGGAGCTAAGAAGCACACTTTGCAACCATGTGGTTTCAGGTTCAGACCCATTGCACAGCCCCTTGGGCAAGTGCCTTCTACTGTAGTGCAAGGCAAACCAATGCCTTGTAAGTGACTTTGGTAGACGGAAATTTGTGGAAGCCCATTTTTTATATATATATATCATCATCATTTAGCGTCCACTTTCCATGCTGGCATGGGTTAGACAGTTTAGACGGTTTGACTGGAGACAGGCAAGTCGGAGAGCTGCACCAAACTCCAGCCCGTTTTTGGCTTGGTTTCTACAGCTGGATGCCCTTCCAAATGCCAACCACTCCAGAGAGTGTACCAGGTGCCTTTAACATAGGTATATATATACACACACACACACATGATGGGCTTCTTTCAGTTTCTGTCTACCAAATCCACTCACAAGGCTGTGGTCAGACCAAGGCTATAGTAGAAGACACTTGCCCAAGGTGCCACACAGTGGGACTCAACCCAGAACCATGTGGTTGGGAAGCAAGCTTCTTACCACACAGCCATGCCTGTGCCTTCATACATACATACATACATACATACATACATACATATACGTGTGTGTGTGTCTTTATGTTTGTTTAGGTCCTTGTAATTTAGTGGTTCAACAAAAGAGACTAATAACATTAGAACCAGACTTTAAAAAATAATTACTAGGGCTGATTTGTTCAACTAAACCTTTGAAGGTGATGCTACAGCTGGCTCAATCCAATTACAGAAACAAATATATATATATATATATATATATATATATACACCCACATACACATCTGTCCATGGTAGGAACTGAACTCAGTACTGCAAGTCAGTGAAATATATACCTTTTATAAATTTCTTAATTTCTAATGGTGAGAAAACTAAACCACTGAGACAGTGTTGACATCTTTAAAATATTTATGCAGTGAGGAAAATTATAAAGCCTAAGCTTAGCTGAGGAGATCTAATAAAGTGAAAACATGTCTGCAGTTGTTTCCTGTACTTATCAAATTGATTAAAATCACATTAGTCATTGAAGCAATGTTATCTCCCTGTTATATGTTAAGTATTTCTAACTAGATTTTTGATATTTTAACATTAAGTATTTTAATATATTTGCTACATTAAGTATTTTTTCCTTGGAGATAGTTTCTTTGAGTAGTTAGTTCTTTCGAGTATTTAGATTAAGTGATTTAGTATTTTATTTTTAAATACCACTAAAAGCATCTTTACCACAGAAACATTTCAGCTGGTCACCCAACACCCTAATAAACTGGCTGTTGTTTTAAATTTCAGGAGATCAAGTTATATTTTACAGAAACAATATTTTTTTGTGAATAGCTAAGTCACTGAATGTCTTTTGACACAAAAGATATATATATATATATATATATATATATATATACACAGACCTATGTAACAGAGAGAACGGAAGGGCTCATTAGTTCTTTTGAAGATCAATAGACTTTTGAAAAGTTCTCCTTTTTCTTACACTTGAAACAAGTGATAGTAGTATATTATGAGCTGGATATAAAGGACAACCACATCACAGAAAATTCTCATAGAAATAACACCTTTGAGTCTGACAATATGCAGCTGCACAAGAGGAAGCCCTTTTAGAGGTTCAATTTATTTCAGAATTCAAAAGTTTTTCTCTAGCCACTTCAGTGAAGGCTACTGAACAGAGTCCAAAGTATGGGAATCTTTCATGGCTATTTCAAAAGTATGAACCTGGTCTACAACTGAAATTAAAAGGTATAGTTTTGTCTTCTAATAGTCTGGTTCATATAAGGAGCAGAAGAGATTCTGATTTTGAATGAATCACAAATATATTCATCAATTTTGTCATCTGTGACACTTTTGAAGTTATTATGTATACTGAATTCTGAAAAGATCTTACATAAACATCAACATACTGTGGTCAATAGTTTGTGAGTGATGGGATTATGTCATGCTATAACTTTATTGGCCAGCTAAAGTAGTTAAAGCATCACATAGGTAGTACACTCAATTTCAAAATATTCTTGGAAAACAGAATTCACTAGGAGTCTCAGACCAAACTCACTAGATAATTTTTACACTCTGCAAAGACAAACAGCGAATGCTTAAAGGTACATGAAACCTCAAGCACTGTTGGTATTACATTGAGTTTTTCAGGTCACAGTACACATTCCACACCAACAGTTGCAATTTTCATAAATTAAAGTGTGAACAACCCAAGATAAAAAAACAACTTAAATCAGGCATGAATTTACTAAATTCCACTGACATCAAACTGTAGACAATAGTTTACAAGGATATTTATAGCAGATAATTATTACTAGACAATTTTTCAATTTACAATTGCTGAATTAATTAAAGATATATATTTTTCTATACTTAGAATACAAACTGTTGGCATAGTTCCACTGTATTTTACATGGTCCAAACTATAAAATCTCAATACTGATAAGGGTCACACACTCCTCCTGTAGATTGCATTTCCTCATTAGTAGAGACAGGATCTCCTTCGGTGAGGCAGAAAGTGCACGGATCCAATGAGTCAGTTTGTTGAAGTTTGCATCTACCTCACAACAACCTCCTGCAATTCAAGGCCGGGATTTTTTATCATTGAGGTTTACTCCTCTAGATATGTTTGGTCTGGAACTTTATTTTTATATTCTCAGCTAACCTTCTGTGTGTGACCCCTATCCACCACCTGGGGACCTGGTGGATGGAAGTTTTCTCTCCACACCAAGGGCTGCCAGAAGATGGTTTGGCTCAGTCCTCCCCACCAACTGCATTAGGAGGCCCTCCCTCCAGATTTTCTCTAGGGGTTTACTCCCTTAGCCTGTCACACTCCCATGTGTATAAACATATACTTAGTAAAGTTTTAATATTAAACCATGAATGTATTCACTAGTAACCCACTAAGATTAGATTTTGAAACTGCAGGTTGTTAATGCATTTTAACATAACATTCAATATCCCACAACAAAACAGCATTAATTAAACAGCTACATCGTATATTTTTGTCTTGATAATTGTAGTAACAGTTGCAAAATGAACAACTTGATGCCAATTTTTAAGAACTTACCAAGGCAGTGGATAAACAGAATTACTACAACATAGAACAAAATAACTTGCAGTGTTTAGTTGCATCCCAAGTTAGGAAGCTATGATTTTCATGAAAAATGTATCAAATGCAATGAGAAATATGCAATTTTATCCACAAAATACATCATTATCATCGTTTAACGTCTGTTTTCCATGCTGGCATGAGTTGGACTGTTTGACAAGATCTGGCTGCATTGTGCTCCATGTCAGCTTTCACATGGTTTTTATGGCTGGCTGCCCTTCCTAAAGCCAACCACTTTACAGAGTGTACTGGGTGCTTTTTTTTTTTGTGTGTGCCACTGGTACTAGTGGGATTGCCAAGTAACTTGCAAGACAGGAAAGGACAAGAAAAGAGAAAAGCTCTCTCAACTAAGTGGTGGTGGTGGGATTTAAGAGGGTGGAGAAAAATATTTGTGAACAACCAGAAACATGGGAAAGGTAGGAAAGACAGTTCAGTCTCAATTGACAGTAATCATATTGGAAAATTCCAAATGATACCCTCCACCCAAAAACTTTCATGTTTGAGCTTTGAAGACCTGAAGTAGCCAAAGGCAAGCTTCCAAAGAAAATAAAAATAGAATAGGAGTTTGCAAAGACAATGTTTGAAATGTTGCTTGATTTTCAAATCATATTTTCTCAAATTTCTCAAGACATTATTTGAAATTGGGAGCCAAATTAATAATAACTACTGCTATTAGAGTGGAAACAAAATAATACTTGATTCTTGTCTGTGTTTTGCTTTGTTTGTTGTTGCCGTAGCTTAACCCTATGTTTAACCTAAATGAGCAGACTTATGATCAAAGGCATTTCAGCTGTGATCATACCATCATTTGTAAATAAAGGATTGCATTGGCCAATGGATCCTTTATTCAAGATAGTGAAGCTTGATTTGATAAAAATGCAGTTGCTATTTCTAGCAGGGAACATAAGTGACACACAACCCTAAATGTTAATAATATGAGGTTCATTATAATTAATGAGTCAATGACTGATTCATTTCTTCTTTTTTTTTTTTTTTTCCTCATGTTGATTAAGTGAAAACTACCTCCGTCTTATTGAAAAATTAATTGTTTCCATTTCCACTTGTCTCGAAAACTTTCTAATCAATTAACTTACAAGAAATGTTCTTAATGCATGATGAAGCTTTTGCATATTTCAAAAATAAAAACAAAAGGAAAAAAAAATAATCATGAATGGTGGGAGACAAGATTTTCTAGTCCTATGATTGAAGGTGTAGTAGTATTAACTAGCCTGCCAGCAAGACTAGAAACTGTAACACTCATAAATTGATCCTGTGGGGTTCCTAAAAGCAGAAACTTGCTAATCTGGGTAAATGGAAAATTAGTCTAATGGAGGAATATGCAAAATATCAATTAAATATCATCAATAAAGCCACTATTTCATTTCATGATAAACTGATACTAACTCTGGACACTAATGGTTACCACACTGAATAATGTATATTTCCATATATCTATCTTTTTATTCAATCTACATTCTTATCTTGGTAAAACTGAGAAGACTTACTCTCTTTATAAATACCTACTCTGCTATATCATTCATTCACCAGTGGGCCAGAGTCCCTTGAGAAATTTAGTGAAAACCATGTTGCATTTGACACCATTCGATTGGTAGTTTCATTTCAGATCGCAGCTTAGCAGCATGTACTGATAGAATTCTCTCAGACCCACATAATCAATTCGGTTTGGTTTTGTCCCAGACACTATTCCTCCTATACATCAACAACCTACTTACTGTCACTGCCAGCACTGTTCGCTCTTTTGCAAATGATACATCTTTACTTGCTAAACTTCCCAAACCCAAGCATCATCCACATATAACTTAGACATCATGCCAAATCTGCACTGACTCCATGAACAGAGATCCAGAAAACTGCTTCTAATGGAATTGTGCCAATACCGTCTCCTTCAACAACACAAAAGCATAATCACCATACACGACTAAAACTCTCACAGTTGCTACAAATGCTGGGCTTGACCATTACTGAGGACCTCTCCTAATAAATGCACATTCTCAGCATTACTTTCTGGCTGACTCATTTTCTCTGTAATTTAATGTGTCACCTCATCAACATAGCAAAAACTAGCCTTTCTCTTCGAGGCCAGAAAATATTTCACACCCCAATAACTACTAGCCTTCTCAGATGAGCTTACACGAGACATACAATGAATTATTCCTCTCACAGTTGCTACTAGACACACAGATACCCTAGACTCCATTCCTAAGTAAGGCCGCATGACTGATTGACATGAAGTTATTTAACACATTCTAGAGATGTGCTGTCTCTTCTCTCTACTATAGTGATCTGTTATCCTAAGAGCCGGCTAGTCTTGTACTGCATCCTCTCATGCCCTCCTGATACACTTTTCTCTTCCCTTTCATCACTCATATGGTGTCCAGCTTATGTACTAATAATTATGTCTTATCTTTCATCCCATTGTATGGCAGCTTGGGCAAGTATCTACTAGTATACCTCTGGGCTGACCAAAGTTAGTGAGTGGATCTAGCAGATGGAAACTAAAAGAAGCTAATCATGTGTGTGTTTATATGCACACACAGACACACATGTGCATGTGTGTGTGTGAGTGTATGTTTCCTTGTCTTTACATCACATGATTGTTGTAAATGAGAGTCAGTCATTTCCAATATTCTGCGTAAACATGTCTAGTCATAGGGAAATATTACCTTGCTTGGAAACAGGTAAGGGCTGGTGACAAGAAGGGCATCCAGTTGTAGAAAATCTGCCCCAATAAACTCCTTCGGACTCATGCAAGCATGGCAAAAATGGACATTAAAACAATAATGATTTTATATATATATATATATGTATATATATATATATATATGTGAAGGCGCGTGGCTGAGTGGTTATAGAATTGGATTCACAATCGTGAGGTTGTGAGTTCGATTCCCAGACTGGGCGATGCGTTATGTCCTTGAGCAAGACAC
>JAOPUL010005855.1:23603973-23614409 GCA_027564515.1 Octopus rubescens | reverse complement strand
TGACTTTTATAAAATATAACCGGTTTCGATGTGTATGTCCATCTTATCAAATATTAAGAGTTGAAAGTCAAAAAATAAGTAATAAGAAAAAATTGGATATTGAAGACAGCTTGTTCTTATATCTTGTATATATATATATATATATATATATAGAGAGAGAGAGAGAGAGAGAGAGAGAGAGAGAGAAAGAGAGAGAGACGGGGAGAGACCTGTTCAGGATAGACATTAATTAATTTCAAAGAAGTATAAAACTCTAAGCTTCTTCAAACTTGGATCCTATGACTTCAATGTACTTGAGTGTGTACATATCCCAGTGCCCCAATGATTACAGGTATAAACTTGAACTTGTAATCTGGGTAGAATGTCTGAAATTTTTTCAATAATTCAGCATAGGTGTTTTCTTTTTCATTGATATGTAGCTTTATGTTAACATCCGCTGGGCAGCTTATTTTCACAACTGTACACAGTTTCTCCTCTCTATCCCAAATCATTATGTCAGGTATATAATGCCTACATTTTCTCGGGGATTTCATTTGGAAATTCCACCAGTATTCCTTCTTATTATTAGTGGCTATTGACTCCACCACATTGTGGATTCATATTTCTTTGGCATCGGGGTTATCATTCTGACGGATCTCATTATACAGTGTCTTAGCTAATACATAATGTCCTATCAGTAGGTAATACCGTGATGAAATTTTCGGACAACTGCTTATGATGTGAGTGATGTCTTTGGTGTAATCTCCACAAAGTTTGCATTGGTTATCACATTTCGGTGTTTTCCTGCATTTCTGTCCCTTTTGTGCATCAAGTACTTCGTTGATATTTCCTGTTCCTGGATTGCAAACGCATACCTTTCAAGGTGGGAGTTAGTAAACTGGTTTGTTGATCCATGATAGGTTGCTTTCATGCTCTCAATTATACTATCATCTCGGCGCTTTCTGATAACATATCCATGCATGAACTTCTGCTGACAAACGCTCATCCTTTCATCTGATGATACTTTGTGGTAGAGTCATGAGACGTCTTTGGGTATGTATTCAAGGTTATCAGACAATGGATGCTGCTCAAGGAGCTGCCTTCCAAGTCTCATGATGTTATCAGCCTCATGTATGCAAACGTCGACACGTGGTGGTTAAAAGATGTTGCTGAAAGGATATGATACGACATTTAAAGGCAGCCTGGATCGATGTCAAACCTCTATCCCCTTGTTTTCATCTTAGGTAGAGGCGGTCTACATCACTGTTGATGTGGAAATTATGTGTGCTGGTTAGTATTTTCTGGGTTTTCACATCAATGGTTCGGATTTCATCAAACGTCCAATCAATTAGCCTGAATGTTCGTATGAGAACTGGCACTGCAAACACATTGTGCGCCACTGTTTTATTGAATACAGAGAGTTCCAAAGTCAATATTGTCTTTTTCATCTGTAATATTCTTTACTGACACGTGTTTTGTTGGAGGTGCCGTCGTAAGATATATTTTCATCCACCCCTAGGTACCTGTAACATTCCTCATCTGATATAGGGAAACAGTTAAGTAATTGATGGAGATGCTGCTAGTCTGGTTTACAGTTGTTCCTCTTTCCACAACCATATAGGAACAGTTATCCTGACCAAACTCCAACCCTATAGCCTTTGAGAAGTTTATAACCAGGTCAAGGCTCTTTTTCATCTCGTTCATATTCTTGGCATATAGTTTCAAGTCAACCACAAAGAAACAGTGAGTAATTTTGGTATTTCTGTTTCACTGTGAACCAGTGAGATACCTTTCAGACTACTTAACATAAATGACAAGTGGTTAACAGAAGGTATAAACAACATCACAGATAGGATGTCCCGTTGGAATATACCCTTATACTGTATTCTATCAGGGGTAATACAATCACTTCTTGTATTTAACTTCAAGATGGCGGCCCCCGATGACGTCAGGTCAGATATGGCTTTGGCTATGCTCACTGGAACCTCAGCAAGTCAAAAGTCTTCTAGCATCCATGAGTGGGGCACATAGTCAAAGGCTTTCTTGTAGTCCAGCCACATGGAAACTAGATTCCTGCTATACTCCCGCACCTCTGCCATTACAGTTTTGTTTATTAACAATTGCTCAGCACATCCCCAGACTCCCTTCTTCCCCTTTTTTTTCTCCTGCTGTGATGACGTTATTTCTTTCACAATGGTCTTGGAGGAAGAGATTTAAACATACTCTATATATTTTATACATTAAGTTCTGGCATGCAATTGGCCGGTAGTCTTTTGCCATGTGGGTACTTCTGCTTTTGGGGATTGCTTATGTTTCTGCCAGAGCTAACCAGTGTGGTATACTACTACTCCCATTGAGAGCTTGCTGGAATAGGTTGATGAGATATGGTCGGTAGAAGGTTAGCTTCTTCTACCAATATTCAACAATCGAATCTCTTCCACGTGCTTTTCCATCCTGAAGTTTCTGGATTACCGTCACAAGTGTATCACCAAAAATGATGTATGTCTTTGGTGTAATGCAGGGACAATAACTTCTTCGAATTTCCTCCAGAGCATCTCGGTTAAACTCCATCCCTTCACTCCAGATTTTCCTGCAGTAGAAGGCTATGACTTCTCGTGAAGGAGCTTCTATGATGTTCACTGCTTCTCCTCTGTTCACTGCACACTGCTGCCTGGTTCCAGTTAAAATATGTATGTATGTATGCATGTAATATATGAATGTATGTTGTATGTATGTATACACATGCATGCATAAATGTATGTGCATAAAACTAATTTAAGTGACGGACGAAAATATTCACTGTGTGGTGCATTGGTGTTATTTCATTTAGACTTACAATTCTGACTGGGTTCATATTTATATATGCACACTGTTTCTTATCATGGAGATGTCTAAATATGATGCCTCAGTCTAGTTTAATGTATGAAACATTGTGTTTGTCTGTTATACGTTGATAAAGCATGAAGGAAGCTTTCTTTTTCAGTATAGCTGTAATTTTTACTCATACTCAAAGATGTGTCTCCTATGAATGTTCCAAAGAAGATTGCATATGGTATTTCCTGACACCTTATACAGTACACCATCTTTTACTTTGCAATATCTGAACTAAAGCTAAGCTAATCAAACTCATTCTTTTTCTTTTCTTGAGCCTTTCCAACTTGACAATTTTGATTTCAAATCATGGCACAAGGCTAGCAATTCTTGGCTGGGGCGTAAGTCGATTACATGGACCCCAGTGTTCAACTGGTACTTATTTTATCAACCACGAAGTTGATCTTGGCCAAATTCGAACTCAGTACGTGAAGATGTACGAAATTCTGTTAAGCATTTTTACCGGCGTGTTAATGAATCATTTTATGAGGGTGTAGTTATATCGGTACATGTAATACATATAAGTATCCTATGGGCCCAACTTGCATGTTTCTACATGTAATGCATTGTTCCTGTATGCGCTTATGTGTACACGTGTATGTTTATGTATATATGTCTACACTATGACGTTGGTGATACTTTAGAAGTATATATTATCATGATGTGCTCAGCCCCTTTCTCATTGTCAAAAATAAATTATTGCCGCAATATTATAGAAAAACATTTCTACCTCCCCTTCCTCAACTATATCTACTCCTCTACGCCCCTAGGAGTTGTGTACCCGCAAAGGCATTATGGGACTGAAGGAAATTGTAATTGTAATTGTAATTGTAATTGTAATGCATGCTGCATTCTGTGTCTGTATCCTCCTGCATTAAGCTCAAGGACCTGCTGGCTTTCCAGATGCTGAAAACACTCCCTAACCCCAAATTCTCTCCTAGGCTCTACAGGTCCACAAGCTCTGAGATGCCACAATCAACGTTGGCGCAATAAAAGGCAGGTCTGGTGAGATTGCTGAAATACTTGAGCAGAGGTGTATAGATTTGTGCTGTGTGCAAGAGGTACTACGGTCGAGGGAACCTTCTGCTAGAGTGCTTGGTGGAAAGAGACATAGATACAAGTATTTATGGATGGGCAGTGATGATGGTTTAGGTGGTGTAGGTATTCTTCTGGCAGAGAAATGGGTGGATAAGATGATTGAGATAGTCAGGGTATGCGATAGGACTATTAAGCTAAGAATAGTTTGTTTAGTGTAACAGTGTCATCTATCTCTGCATATGCTCTGTATGTCAGACTCGGAGATATTCAGAAGGACTATGAATCCCTTCTGCGGAATAACTCAACGATAAATGACAATGCCATTCTCATCATGGAAAGCGACTTCAATTGTCATGTTGGAAAGCATACCAATGAATTTCATAACATGCGTGGAGTTTACTGATTTGGCTCTAGAAATGTGGAGAGAACAAGGTTGCTGGAATTATGTGATGCACATGACTTTCTGGTTTGCAACATTAACTTTAGGAAACCTGCTAGACATCTGATCACTTATCAAATCTGGTGAGCACACTAGCCAGATTGACTACATCCTCACCAGAAGCAGGGTCAGACATATGCTAGTGAATACAAAGTCTTTCTCAGGTGAGGAATGCACAACTCAACATAGCTTAGTGGTGAGAAACTTCAGATTTAGGGCTAGAAAGATCCTGAGATACAAATCGATATGGAAAAGAAGGTTATGGAAGCTCAAGGATCCCTCAAATGACTGGAGGTCTAGAGATGTTCTTAATGAAACATTTAGTTAGAAGGAAGAAGAGATAGAGACATATGACATAGAGGACAACTAAAAGCTCTTACGGAACGATTTACCTAGGACGACACACCAAACCTGTGGTTGGAGCAAAGATTCTGCCAGACCAAGGACGACATGTTAGTGGAACAGTGAGGTCAACGGGGCTAAACATGAGAAGAGACAGGTTTGGAAAGAGTGGAAGAATTGAGGTAGCAAAGAACCATATCAGGTAGTTCAAATAGAACCTAGGTATCATGTTTAACTAGCTAGGGCAGAAATGAAGGGTTTTGACAATATCTTACAGCGTGAAAGTCAGAGATTTGAGCAGATCTGGATTGCCAGATAGTGCATCAAAGAGAATCGAGATGTAATGGGAGAGAAGTGCGCACGGATGGCTAATAGTATGCGTGGACTTAGTAATTCTGAAAAGAAAGAGGTGTGGAAGAGCTGCTATGAAAAACTATTAGATGTGGAGAATGAATGGGAGTAAAGGAATCTCCCCCATATGTACCTCACTCTGTGATATGAGGGTCTCTGAGGAAACTAGGGTAGACGAATGGCTTGTGAAATCAGTACAGCCTATGTACAGGGGCGCCACTGTTAGTAAGGTAAGAGTTAGCCATGTGACAAATTTTGAATACAGGTAGGTGTTCACCAACGCCCGGTCCTCATCCCGCTCCTATTCCTCATCGTCCTCCAGGTCATAACAGAAGAATTTAAGACCGATGCACATAGGAACTACTGTAGGCCGATGGCCTTGTCTTCATAGCAGAATATGTAACAGAATTAGAAAATGAATTCCAGTTGTAGAAATAAACACTGGAATCAAAGGCTCGTAAATTTACCGTAGAAAAGAACAAGATCATAGTAAGCAAGAAAACAGACATTACCATCCCCACTCCAGGTAAGTGGCCCTGTTCAATATGTAAGAAAGGTGTAAGCAGGAATTCTATATCCAATGCGAACTATAGACACACAAGAGTTGCAGTGGAAAAGTTGAAAGGTTAACAGAGAATGTAGTTTTTGTATGTGAAAGATGTACTGGAGACATAAATACTAGAGTTACACGGGAAACGGATTTCCTCAAATATTCCGGAGGTTCTCTAGAAATAGTAGATACTTTCTGCTGCCTGCCTATGGGACCGAATTAACAGTGGAGGTGGATGTACCAAAAAGGTAGTTACTAGAATAAGCATAGGATGAAGAAAGTTCAGTGTGTTTCTGCTTTTATCTCTGTTGGCAATCAAGAGTTTCTCTTTCTCTGATTGAAAGGAAGACTTTATGATGCATGTGTACGAACAACAATGCTACATGGTACTGAGACATGGGTACTAAATGCAGAGAATATGCGAAGACTAGGGAGGGATTAGGCAAGTATGCTTCACTGTATGTGCAATATCAATGTACACGTGTGACACAGTGATAGTGTATTGGGAGAAAAGTTGGGCATGAGAAGAATTAGATGCAGTGTGCCAAAGAGAAGACTGAACTGGTTTGGTCATGTGATGCGGATGGATGGAGGATAGATGTGGACAGTTTCATAAGGAAGAGGCGATCACTTAAAATGGAAGGCAATTGTGGAAGAGGGAGACCCAAGAAGACTTGCGATGAAATATTAAAGGCTGATCTCAAAACGCTGAGCTTTACGAAGGAGATGACAAAGAACTGAGATTTATGGTCTATTTACTGTAGTCAAGAAGACATGCCTGCCACAAATGGAATTGATATTCTAAAACCACCTTGGTAATGCTTGTCCAAGAGAAGCTCTTCCCCGACAACCTCCTCCCTCAACCCACATTTCATCCCCTAATACCCATAACTTCCTTTATTACCTGAAAGCAAAATAGGTACATACTACACCCTCTGGCTTTCTAAGTTACCTTTACGAGGGTGGACTGAAAGGTTCATAGATTGGCTATGAAATAGTGATACTAGAGCTGTGAAATGTTGCATGCATTAATTTTAACCCATCTTATTAATAACTGCATTGTTGCTTTCTAGGTAAACTGACATCTGACTGTTCAAAGAAGACTTTAAATGTATCTAGCAGCAACCTCTCTCGGTGTACCTGCAGAAAAAGGGTTTAACCCACAAATACATTCCTGCTGACATGGTTTCTATATTAGAAGGTGATGCTCCAGTTTTATCAACTGCACAGAAGGGGGCAGCTGAATTTAGGAGGGGAAGGGAGAGTCTTGAAGATGACCCAATGTCTGGACATCGTACAACTAACACCACAGAGGAAAACACTGATCGTGTTCACCACATGGTGATGAACCAAATAGCCAATGTTATTAGCATATCCTGTGAGCGAGTCAAGAATATTCTGCACAATAATTTGATACCATGGAGATTTCTGCTCACTAGGTGCCACAACTTCTGACACCTGATCAAAAGTGCACTAGGCCTGATCACATCACAGCAAAATCCGACATCAATTGAGGCAGATCCGGCTGTTTTTTTTTAATGTTTTCTAACCTAGGATGAGTGTTGGGTTCATCACTTGAACAAGAGACAAAGAGAAAATCCATGCAGCGGAAACACCCACCTCAACTGCTCAAAAGAAAGATGATGGCCTCAGTTTTTTGGAGATGCAAAAAGTATTGTGTTTATTGACTATCTTCAGAAGCGCCACATCATCAATGGAGAGTAATATGCCAACTTGCTGAAGCAGTTACGAAAGGCTATCTAGACGAAACGCTCAGGAAAGTTGATGAAAGTGGACTAGTTACATCAGGACAATGTTCCAGCACACAAGTCTTTGGTTTCAATGGTTGCTGTGCATAACTGTGGCTTTGAACTAGTTGATCAGCCTCCTTATACTCCTGAATTTACCTCATTTCACTACATCAAAACGTCCATGCATCCTGAAATCCGCCAACAGTACACCTGATGGCTTTTTAAAAATAGTTTTACTGCATCTGAGCACTGTATACAACAATTTCCCTCATTATAGGAAGATCATCTGGTCCCTAACATGAAAAAACACTTGGCTGAGAACCAGTATCATAGTGATGCTGATGTCACATCTGCTGTTGCTACTAGTTACTTTTGAAATCTTTTTTGAAAAGTCAGATATCAGTTTAGCTGGAAGAAAACAAGGTATTTATTAAGAAGTGTTGGAATTAATGCATGTAAGATTTCACATTTCTAGCATCACTCTGTCATAGTCAGCCTATGAACTTTGCAGCCCACCCTAATACTCCCTACCAATAACCTTCTTCTCTACCTACTGTCGCCACCAATCACTTCCTTTCTATGCTGTCTTACTCCTCCCTGCGCCATACACCATCATAAACTCCTCACTTAGCTGCTATCACCAATAATGCCGTCATATATAACCTCTGCCCCCGAGCCTCTCCTATACTTCTTTCCATCATTTGCTACAGTCAACTCATCCCGCCCACTCACATAGCCCAAGCCTCTATATCTCCTCACATATTCCCACCAATCTCCAACGTCCCTTGAGGGCATGTCCCGATACATCCCCGCCATTATCTCTCACTCGCACTCCCTTTATCTAACACTCCAATTCACTTTGCTTTGTTTTCCAACTAGGGTATCCTATATCTACCCTATATGTGTCACATCTATACCTTAAATCTCTCAACTGACACAAAGCTACACATCCACTTTCCAATACTACGCTCCGCCCTAGTTGATGGGTGTTTGCCTTGCAAGGTACTGTCAGTACCTTGGTGATGCTGTCAGTGCTGGTGCCACATAAAAAGCACTGGTGATGGTGCCATGTAAAAAGCACTGGTGATGGTGCCACATACAAAGCACTGGTGATGGTGCCACATACAAAGCACTGGAGATCGTGCCACATAATACGCACCTATTACACTCTGTAAATTTATTAGCGTTGGGAAGGGACACTAGCTGTAGAAACCATGTCAAAACAGACAATGGAGCATGGTGAAGCTTCTGGCCATACCTGTTCCTGTCGAACCGTACGACCCATGCCAGCATGGGAAATGGACGTTAAATGATGATTATAATGATGATGATGATGATGGTGATGATGATGATGATGATAATGATGATAATGATGATGATGATGATGGTGATGATGATGATGGTGATGATGATGATGATGATGATGATGATGATGATGATGATGATTACTGCTAAATTCTTTGTTATATTATCAGCAAGCTGGTTATGGATCTGTGGTTTTGTGGATCTAAAGTTTCATCACTTAACAAATTTCTTTGATAGACCGACCATTCAGATGTCATTTCTGGTTCCTTCAGAAGATGGTGCAATATTTCTACAAAGTGTATTGTACTTACCTTTTAGCCGATTGTCTTCCATAGTTTCTGGTGAAAATTCCTCCTCTCTCCATACACATATCCTCTACTTCTTTTGATGATGGCACTACATTGTTTTCTGTTCATATTTTTACCTCATTCTTGATAAAATAATCTTGGGTCAGAGTTAATCTATTTTGTGGTTACTTTTCATAACGCCAAACTCAATATAATAATCTCTTGTGTTTTTGGTTTTTTTTTGAGTTCTTGAATTTTGAATACTTTTATTTTTGTTATTTTGTATTTCTGTATTTAATTTTTGTTTTTTTGTTTTTGCCTGTCTTCTTTCACATTCGTGTCTTTTTGATGTTGATTTCATTATGTATCAAAAGATCTTTTATTTTCTAATTTTTTTTCTCTATCTGTTTGTTTACCCTTATTGTTTGCTTTAGTTTCAATGTTCCTATATGAAAACTCTTGAAGAAATACTCACTTCTTTGTATCACTGTTGTTTCTACTTCACAAATTAATCCTGGAAGTATTGATGTTTTGCATCTGTTCCCAGGAACATCTAAGATGGTAGAGTTTACATCTTTACTGTTATTGCATTTTTATCATCAAGGTTCATCTATGAGACAATCTTTCAATTCACCACAGACAAATTTTCTGTAGACTTGAATTTCTTAGCTATTTCAATTTTTAGATTATTGTCATATTTAACCCTTTAGCATTCAGATTACTCTATCAAATGCTATCCTTATATATTTACCTTATTTTGAATTACTCATGCATTGTCTTGTAGCTTTGAGACTTCAATGATGTGACTCTTTCCTTTAGCAATGACATTTTAGGGTAGGTGTAAGAGGCCAGATCTGGCTAGTTTGAACATAAAACAGGAAGAACATTTGGGCCGGATAGGGCCAGATTAAATGCTAAAGGGTTAAAATTTCTACCTTTAGAACTTTCTTCTCATAAATCATAGGTGCAGGCATGGCTGTGTGATTAAGAAGTTCCCTTTGCAGCCATGTGGTTTCAGGTTTCAGGTTCAGTCCCACTACACAGCACCTTGGGCAAGTGTCTTCTCCTATAGCCCCAGGCCAGCCAATGCCTTGTGAGGGAATTTTGAAGATGGAAACTGAAAGAAGCCCACTCTACAGGCATTTTACCTCATACACTGTGGTGGTGGTGGTGCTGGCTTATCCCTATCCAAGTGACATAACGCTAATAAACGAATGTTTCCTTTGGATGTTTCCTCCCCGTGCTTTTCATTCCAGTTTTTTTTTTATAGCACTCACAAACCAGATATGACACTTTCTAACCTCCAGTGGCAAAGAGCCAGTCATTCTTTTCCTGCCAGTGCTTCTTACGAATGCCAAGATTGGTTTTCCCAAACTCTTATGAACAAAACCAATTGGTAAAATAGGTCTATAATACTGTATTGTATAAATAATCTATATATATACATATTCATACATGTGTGTGTGTGTGTGTGTGTGTGTGTGTGTGTGTGTGTGTGTGTGTGTGTGTGTGTGTGTGTGTGT
>JAOPUL010005855.1:22747131-22759073 GCA_027564515.1 Octopus rubescens | reverse complement strand
TATTATAATATTATTATAGTATTGTATGCAAATTACATAATATTATATTAAATATCAAATGATTCATAATATATATATATAAATTAATAAAATATAGAATATTTATTAATAGATAAAAATTAGGGTGGGAGGCGCTGAGGTTATTATGTGGCCATGAGGAGGGCAATAGCTGAAAAAGTTTGAGAACCTTTGTTTAAGAGAATGACTCTTCCAATTTAGCATGATATATTAAGTAATGTATAGTTTTAGCGTTTTGCTAAAACCATTATAAAACCATTGCTGCTGAGGACCAAGGAAGTAAATAATGTATAATACATTAGCTTTACCTCTTAATATTTCATTTACATTTCTGTTCTATTTTGTAATAAATATTTTGACATATAATTAGTTCATCATAGCCAAAAGGAAGATCCGTTGAATTAATTCTTGAAAATATTTTATCTAGATCAGGCACGGGTAACCTTTTTTCAAGAATCGGGCCACATGAGCTGCACTACTAATGACATTGAAGGTAATTTCTCTTTACGCATTCCATTCAGAGCCGCGTGTCGCATGCGGCCTGAAGGACGCAGGTTGCCATTGACTGATCAGGATTATTGAATAAAGGGGAAAGTCGATCGAACTGTATTTGAAACTAGGACGTACAAAGACTAGAATATGAAAAGCACGGTACGAAAATTCATTGCGCTTCCGTCTTTTAAAAGTCCCAGTTTAGTTTTAGTCGAATTATGATATAGTTCTAGCATTGACACATGGCCTCAAATTTCAAGATTTGGGGGGTATATTCGATGAAATTGATCTAGAGTAATAGATTGATAGATACTTTATCGACTCCAGAATGATTAAAAAGAGCAGCTTTCGGCGTGATTTGGGCCCAGAATTCAAAGATATGTAACGAAATACCACAATGCTTTTTCTCCGACACTTTATTGTTTCTAACAGTCTTTTTAATGATTAATATATACTTTAATAGTATTTGTCTGCTAGAAGTTATAAACTAAATAAAAAAAACACCTCACGATATCAAATAAGCGAAGAGAAACAGAGTTTAGGAGTTTACCTCCTAATCTACGATGCTTAATATATATTATATTGTGAAACTGATTTCATTAAATGTTCAGTTATGCAGTATACATTTATCAAGAACATCTAATCATTACACAATTGATTTCTTCTAGCTCTATTTTTACCTTCTCGGTAATATTTCATTATGTTGTCTTTAATTATCTGTTTCTTTTCCAATATTTCTTTTCCTTGCATCTTTCCCAGTTTGTAAATTGCTTTACATAATTTTCCTCTATGCAATTTTTTTACAAATAACGCATCGGTTTCCGGGAAGTAACTTTCTAAAATGTCGACAAATTATATTATGGAGAATACACGTGTTACCGACAAGTAAGATGCCTAAGATATTTAAAAAACGAAAAAGATGTATCTTTTTGTTTCATGGACTGCAGATTAGCAGAATTGTTAGAGCGTGGGACAAAATACCTTGCACCTTTTCTTCCGGCCCTGTATGTTCTGACTTCAAAACCCACCAAGGTCATCCATGCCTTTCATCCTGTCAGGGTCGATAAATTAAACTTTTAGTCAAGAATTGGAATCGATAATATCAACAAACAACCATCCCGCTATAAAATTTCCAGGTTTTGAGCTTTGCTAGAAATTATTTATTCAACACTAATAGCAAAGTAAGGCAAATGGAATCGGATTAAGTCTACTTTTTCTTGTGGATCTCGCACTTAATAGAACGCCAAAGACTGCACTATTTTTAAAGGTGTATAGTTCTTTATTATCTCCGAACTATACTCGATATTAGTTGTTTTCACGTATTTAGAATATATAAAATCAATATAAATCAGTTTATATCTTGATTTGTAAATATAATAAGTAAACATAACATAATGTAACAAATATTTTGAGGCATTTTCTGTAGAAAAACAATTGTGAAGTTAATAATGCAAGACAAAATCAGGAAAGAACATTTCTGGTGTGTAAGGAGAATACTAAAAGACAAATTCAATTTTAAAAATACCATCAATCCCATAAACTCGAGGGCCGTATCCATCATCAACTACAACACCAGAATAATCAAATGGACAAAAGAAGACCTTGAGAACATAAATAGAAAAAAAATACTGAAATTGCTGGCAAACTACAAGGCTTTACATCCACAGATAGATGTTGACAGACTGTATTTCAACAGAAAAGATGAATAGTGTAAACAATTTTGTAAAAGTAGAAGTAGAGAGTTTAAGGAAGTACGTTGCTGACAGTGAGGAGATGCTTTTGATAGCTTTAAGAAGAGAGGATCTGTTAGATGAAGTAATAGCAAAAACATAAATAATAATAATAACGTCTTCAGAGCTATAAAGCAACGTACAAAAAGAAATCTTTGTAAGTGTTTTTCAAAGTACCGAAGGATATTAACATATCACAAAACGTTTCACTGATTAAAGAAGGAAGCGTTAAGGAAAGCAACATACGGCTTGAATTTAGCTGCATAGGATCAATCAATCAGAGCAAAGTTCATCAGGAAGAACAGAGATAGGGAGGGCATCTCGGCTGAATGTAGCAGGTGTGGTGAAGGAGAAGAGTCTTTGGTGAATATAGTCTCTGAATGTAACATGTATGTTCAGAAGGAAACGACAAAGTTGCTACAATCATACATTGATAAATATGTAAAGAAAATATGGATTTGAATACATGGAAAAATGGTATGCCCATAAAATAGAACACATCCTTGAAAATGACCTTGTAAAGGGATATAAAACTTCAAACGGACAATCAAATGAAATTTTAACGCCCATATATTGTTGTACTCAATGATGACGAAAGAGTGTTGCGCAATCGATGATGTCTGCACATTTGGGAGAATAATGGTTGGCAAAAAACATGAGAAAATAGAAATAATATCGTGACCTAAATCAGGTATTGCCGTAAAGTTATAATTATCCTATTTGTAATAGGAGACTTAAAAACAGTTGCAAGAAGTTTTAATGGTTGGTTGAGGACGACGAATATCGAGATGAACTTCCTGAATCGATAGAAACCGGTTTTTTTGTTGTTTCTTTTAAACTGCAAGGTTTATAACAAAGTTACTAGCTTTATACAAACGTATCTTACTGAATATAGAAAATGTAACACCAACATGGATGACTAAAGAAGGACAATGCTAATACAGAAGGACAAAGACAAGGGAAGGGAAATGCAGTAATTATAGAGCTAGTCATACTTACCATTACTCTGGAAATTATCAAGTTGCCTCATAGCAAATGAAGTGTATAGCTTTCTGAAGAGGTAGAGTCTGTTACCAGAGGAGGAAAAGGGATGTCGAAAGATATCAAGGAGAACTGTTGATCTTCTGTACATTGATAGCCTGATACTAAATGAGGTACGAATAAGAAAGAGGTTAACTGCTGGCTGGGTAGAATACAAGAAAATCCCACACTGCAGGCCATTGGAGTGCTTCAGTTCGCTTGGAGTCAATGTGAATGTGAGCATTTTTTTTCTTTTTAAAACAATAAGAACTAAAACTAACATGCGCAAATGAATCGATTTGAAACGTGAAAACACGCTGGGTAATATTCCAGGGAGATACTTTCTCCATTACATTTCATCATTGCGTTAATTCCTCTGACAAACATACTGAGAAAATTCAGGCCTGCCTTTGAGTTTGCCAAAATTGGAGTGAAAATAAACCAGCTGCTATAAATGGATGACTTCAAACAGTATACGAAAATCAAAAAGGCCTGGATTCCTTAATACAAATAGTAGGAGTATTTAGCAAGGGTATTGACATGTTGCTTATAGTAAATAAGTGTCCATTGTATATTATGATGGCATAGCATTATACTAATTATACTATTGAACAAGAACATTGATTTCAAATTTTGGCTCAAGGTCAGCAATTTCGGGGGAGGGGTAAGTCGTTTACACTAACCCCAGTGCTCAACTGGTACTTATTTTATCGACTGCAAAATGATGAGAGGCAAAATCGATCTCGGTAGAATTTGAACTCAGGCGGATGAAATACCGCTAAGTACTTCTGCCAACTCGCCGCCTTCCTATTGTACTATAATATTAGCAAAGCAATCAATACATGAACCCTGTCAGTATTAAGACACTCTAAAATGGACGAAGATACAGCTTCAGAAATTAGATGGAAGAACTAGGAATCTGCTCACAAATGCACAACGTACACCTCCCTAAAATAAGAAATGAAGGAAGCAGAGGATTGGTAAAGGCAGAAGACACCATTACTAATGCGATATTGGGTTTGAAAAACTATGTTGTACATTGTGAAGAAAGAATACTATCGGTGGATAGAAATATCCAAAACGTTACTGAAACCGTAGAATAATTCAAGAATAGAATGAACAACGAGGGGGCAAATAGCTGGAAAGAAAAGAGGATTAGAAGCCCAATTCATGCAACAAACTGAGGATGATGGAAGTAAAGAATGCTGGTTGTGGCTGACAGATGGAGACCTAAAACGTGAAACTGAATCGCTAATTACAGCCGTTCAGAAAGAAACCATTAGAACGAATTTGAAAAAGGCAGAGATTGCAAAACTCAATGAGCAAACGCAGAATCTGTGGAAAAGAAAACGAAGCTATTCACCATCTCTTAAGTGAATGGAGAAATACAAAAAGTGTAAAAGTGCAGACATGACAGTATCGTAAAATAATGGAGTGGGATGATAGCCAAGTATCTGGTTTAAGAGTAGCTGAAAACTCATATAAACATGTGTCAGAGGGTTTTTTTATGGGATTTCTCCGTAAATATTGACCATACTATTAAAAAGTAATAATAAAACAGATGTGATTATAAATGAAAAGAAAAATAAAACAAACAGTGTCATACCATAAACTTTGCAATACTATATGATGATAGATTAAATACGAAAGAAACTGAGAAAATTGAGAAATACCAGGACCTAGTAAGCGAGCTGAAGAGAGTGTGAACGACTAAGTTAGCAATTGTTTCTGTTGTAATTGGGGCGCTTGGCACAACAACCAAACTGCCTCGTACCAGGCTGAATGATGTTGGAATTAACACTGGCATTGTCGACTTGCGGAAAAGTGCAAACCTGTATTCTACCACAACCATAAGAAAGATTATTGTGATTTGAGGGGACTTGTTGTCACAAAACATCAAGACAACATCCCTGCTAACTAATATAAAAATGTAATATATAATATTTAATAATAATGCAATATAAAATATAGCGAAAGTTTTCTTCTGGAATGCCTTCATTACTTTTTTACTACTTATCCCATGAAAGCAAATCTAAATGTAGAAAAGAAAAGTGAAATGTATTCCTCGAAAATGAAATAAATGTTTTCTAAAAATGGAAATTATTACGCGATATGAGAAATTATGATTCATATTATATATACTCTTCCATTCACCTATATTTCTTACGTAAAACTGTTTACCCATCATGAGTGAAAAACGGCTGACGCCTCCAAGTTCAGAAAGTTGAGCTAAGATGCTGGAGAAAACCACCACACAGGATTTATAATTGTTGAAATGGTTGGGAGATAGCGATCGATAGAGGCCTTAAAACTTGACCATATCAACGATTAGGACCATCACGTAAATTAGGAAACAAAATATAATGTGTTGCCATGACGACCTCTTTGTTATCAGGAAATAAGTTGGCACGTGGAACGAATACATTTTTGGAAAAATGTTAAACCTGCTTGCATCATTGATAGACTACGAAATGCAATACAACATATCATTTACCCAACTATAATGGAACAATCAGGAAACATCATCAGACACGAGAATAAATGGCAAAACGTTTGCAGCTGTTAGAAGCTCGTTTGATAAATTCAAACAGTGAAGCTGTAAGTACAGACAGCAAGGCATCTAATGTAATTTCCAAGGTTATTAAGAGTATCATCAGTCGGGAAAATTACCTTACCAAAAATGTATTCAATGTAGATTAATCAAATCTTTCTAGAAAAGACTACTATACAGCACTTTCATCTCTTAACAAGAATAAACAAACGTTTCAGGATGCAAGGTCGGAAAAACTAACTTCTTCCCTAATTTAATCATAGACTTAGTCTGTGTAATATATTGATTGAGGTTTTCAAGAATTATTAAGTTATTAAGAAAGAAACGAGATATTTCAGTCGTTTCGCGAATGTTATCTCTTTCATTTGTGTTCGTATCACTATTAAAAGCGGTTTCAAACTAGTATCTTGAGCGCTAATCGAGGTGCATATACATACATAATGCACGCATATATAACCATACACACACACACACACACACACACACACACACACACACACATATATATATATATATACATACATACATACATACATACATTCACACATACCGAGATTCCTGACAGTTTACATCTAAATTTCATTCATAATATATTCATACAAAAGAAGGAACGCTTCCAAATTTTCCTGCCGTGGGATCGAACCCGTAAATATACATGGTTGTGAAGTAAGCTTAGTAAGGGGCGTGTTGAGTCAACACAGTGATACCTGCGTTTGTTTATTTCGACTTTTTTTTTAATCTCTAGGATTTATCTCTATCCCAACTTGTTTCAATTGTTATAGGTGATTGATGAACGCAAAGAAATTTATCTAGAAAACCTGAAGAAAAACTCCGACAATAATGATGAAGAGACGAGCGGAAAGAAAAAAATGGCTTTCTTGGACACTCTCCTTGGTAAATTACACGAAGGGGAAATAGACAAAACAGAACTGAGAGAAGAAGTGGACACATTTATGTTCGAAGTAAGTTTATTCAAAACACTGGCATTTATTAAATGGTTAAATAGCAAAGATGAATTGCTTGTTGTTAATAACATTATAAATATTTGGTATTATTAACCGCCTTTAGAGGTGGAATTTGATTTTGATATTTCGATGTACTTAAGGCAGTGAGCTGGCAGAATCATTACTGCGCCGGGTAAAATGCTAAACGGTATTTCGTCCGTCTTTATGTTCTGAGCTCAAAGTCCGCCAAGGTCGACTTTGTCTTTCATCCTTTCGGGGACGTTAAAATAATCGACTAACCCTCTCCCCCAAAATTGCTGGCCTTGTGCCAACATTTGGAACCGATATTTCGATGTACTCCACATTTTGATTTACATACACCAGCGATCTAGTGAATAAGGGCGTTATTATCCTTAATTTATATATAATGTAAATGCTCCAATGATCACTTAGAAGCTCAGTCGTTCAAACTGAAATCTGAAATAAGTCCGTAATAATTCATATTATCAGGCAAACTAGGCAATCGCCTTGTGCGCTAAAATCAGAGAGCGCCGCACACATTCTTAACACAAATAACTTGAATACAATTTCTTAATTCAACTAAAAGCACGATATCTCAATAATAAAAACAGAGAGAGTCCACTCCCAGAAGAAGAGGGGACAGGGTTGAGTGACCGAGGTGTTGAGTCAAGACATTTCAAATGATTTAGTATGAAATATTGCAAATTTTATCAGATAGCAAATTTACTTGGCCATATGCATGATATCAAAATTATAGATTTCTGGTGCGTAATTTAGTTATAATTTTTCGATGGCATTTTTCCGCTCGTTAAAAAAATTGTTGAAACGGGCGTAGGGTGTAGGGCTGAAAAGAGAGAGCACATTGTAGATCTGGAAGAATGGGATGCATATTGTAGAACTGAGAGCAGGAGATCATATTAGAGGACAAGAAAAAGGGCGCACACATTGTAAGACTGGGAGGAAGGGGTGCATATTTTAGGGTTGGGAGAATGAGGTGCAGATTGTAGAGCTAGGAGAGTGGGGTGAATATTGTAGGGTTGGGAAAAAGAGGTGCACATTATAGAGTTGGAAGAAAGGAGAGCACATTGTAGGGATGTGAGAATGGTGTGAACCTTTTAGGGTTGGGAGATAGAGGGTGCACATTGTAGGGTTGAAAGAAGGGAATGTATATTGTTGGGTTAGAAGAAGAGGGTGCAGATTATTGGGATGGGAGAAGGAAGTGCACATCGTAGGACTGGACTAGCACTTTTAATATCCTGGCCCCAGTCCTCTTTATTATTGTGTGGCAAATTTTCCACACTTAGGATGGAATACAATTTTTATTTTTAATTAGTATAATTGACATTAATTTTGCATGCGCAGCTATAAACTTACACCACTATCATCACTCCGTGACAGATTTTAATGAACACAGATACCCTTTGTAAAACAGTCTTATATGAATAGCGAACATGTGAGACAATAAATGTGCTAAATTACTGTGCAACTAGTAATCAACCCTTCTCATTATTGTTACAAGGAAATGATTGCTATTGTACGTGCTCTGAAGGAATCATCGCCATCCACACATTCATCTTTATATCAGCACGCATCCGAATTAATCCCTTCTTCACTTACTGCTCCCACATTTTAGTTTAAGGAAAATGCATATAGATGAGGTTTTATATCAATATTGTAGGAGGTTTTTGTTTTTTCAAACTCTGTAGCGTATTACTACTGAAATGCATGTCAAAAATTTACCTTCATTTGTCTAGATTCACCTGATTACATTCGCGATCTTATAAATTTGTCGAAAAAAAAATGAAATATTTATATTGTTCTACTAGGGTCATGATACAACGGCTGCAGGAATTAACTGGACATTATACTTCATAGCCGCTAATTCAGATGTACAAAAGAAGCTACAGAAAGAAATCGATGCTTTTTATAGTGAGTTGTGAACTTCTGATAAACTTTTATCTTGGAACTGTTATGATGATACTAATAATAATCCTTTCTTCTTCAGACACAAGGCCTGACATTATTGGGGAGGAGGATACTCGATTACATCGAACCCAGTACTTGACTGGTATTTATTTTATCGACCCTGAAAGGATCAAAGGCAAAGTCGACCTCGACGGAATTTGAATTCAGAACGTAAAGACGGAAGAAATGACGCTAAGCATTTGACTCGGTGTGCTAACGATTCCGCCAGCTCACCGCCTTAGACAGCTTATCTGTGTATAATAATGGTTTCTGATTTAGGCACAAGGCCAGCCATTTCGGGGGAGGGGTTTAGTCGATTACAACGACCCCGGAAGGATGAAAGGCAAAGTCGACCCCGGCGGAATTATCTGTGTATAATAATAGTCGATATAAATGTTTGTTAGTTAGCTGGTTTCTCCAGTAACGCTTTAAAGAGAGAAAGAGGGGAGAGAGAGAAAGAAAGAGAGAGAGGGAGAGAGAGAAAGAAAAGGGTGAAGGGATAGAGCAAAAGTAAGATACAGAGAGAGAGAGAGAGAGAGAGCAAAAGTAAGATACAGAGAGAGAGAGAGAGAGAGAGAGAGTTAACATAAGTGGTGCAGGATGAGTGGACATACTAAGTTTGGTGGCATGCAATGAGAAAAAAGAACGCTACACGAACACAATGAGATAGAAAGACTCAAAGACAGAGGAGTATGAGGACGAGGGGGCAGGGGATAAATGACATTGTAGTTATGGGAGGAGTCATACAAATAAATTTCTTTTATTAAATTTCATTTTAAGGTAATAAATATTTCTCTTTTGAAAATTAGTATTTATTTCATCCTTTTGTGTAAGCACCATGAAATTTGATAAAAGTCAAATTATAATTATTGTATGTATATCATGTTGCCTATGGTGGCAAACATAAACGTCCACAGTTCCACATCATATGACGGGTAACACTCTAATTATTATAAGTATTAGACTAAGTACTAAAGTTGGTATGGTTGACTAAAATCCTTGAAGGCTGAGCACTAGCATGACGATAGTTCAAAGAATGAAAAAACTAAATCATATCAAAAATGCACCAGAGGTTATCTCTAAAATATTAGATTTCGTGTTCTCATAAACTCTTCTGTGTGTGTGAATAAAGAATTATTCTGTTTTCTTATTCAAGATGAATTTGAAGAAGCCACACTGTCAAACCTTAAGAAACTTATCTATTTGGAATGTGTTATCAAGGTAAATAAAAGTTTCTCGAATAACTATAATATAATAGAAGTTGAAACCTACAATAAAACATAAAATATTATCATATATCATATATGTGTTAGTTACAATTACGTTCAGTCTCCGTGCATTACTGATTTGTGGGTTTATGTAGAACGGCTGTTGTTGCGTGTAGGACTGATCCGGTTATTGACCGATTCTATCGCAACCATCCTTCTTCCCTTAAAATAAAAGAGGAGGGTATATGAAATTGTGTACTTGGCCTTTAAGACACAGAATTCTTTTGTAGGAAGAGTGGATAGTTTTTTCCTGCTTGGTAGAGATAGGGAAGAAAGTTGTGTGGTGAACGCGACTGAGGAGGACAGCTTTTTATCAGTCAGTTTTCATCAACTTTTGATGTATCACTTGAAGAGCACGATGAATGTAGGGAAGGAGGTGTTATTTTCTAGTATATTTTAATGAAAAGTGGTTGAGAGAAGCAAAAATTGGCGTGATTAAATGCACTTACTCTACCATTGAAGTCCATGGTGAGGACAAGGAGCAGGCACTTACAATTGGTGTTTCTGGGAAATCCGAGTTGCACATAGGGTACCCCAAATCGTCCTTTGTGGTTGCTCTCCATTTCGAGAATCGTTCTTAGTGTTATTCTGTTGTTCTATATTGTTAGTGTTATTTATTATTTTTTATCTAAATATGTTTTATTGCTTGTTGATCTCAGTTTTGTATGAAATATAAACCCTCCGCAAATCGTCACTTATTTTATTTCCATCATCTTGGAGACTTGTGGCCATAGTAGATTCGTTAAAGAGACAGACAAAATTCCTTACAGTTTTTAGGTACGGCCCTTTACGATCTGAGTTCAAATCTCATCGAGGTCAACATTGACTTTCATCCTTCCTGTATTGATTAAAAAAAACTACCATTCAAGTTCTAGTTAGATATAATCAACTAATCCACTGAACTCAAAATTGGCTTTGCGCCTAAATTAGAAATTATTATTGGAAAATGAATTAACAGAGACTGTAGAGTCTTGCGTTATTCGTTCCGGCTCTTTGCACTCTGAAATCAAATCGTGCAGAAATTAACTTTGTCTTTCATCCCTCCGGGATGGGTAAAACTAAATACCAGCCCAGTACTGGGGTTCATTTAAGTAGTTAAACATCCTATCAAATTTTCGGGCCTTGTACCTATTCTAGGAACAATTATTAAGACGGCGTGATGGCAGAAGTTTTGGAGCATCGCACAACGGCGTTTTCCCCGGCTCTTTTCGTAGTAAGCTCAAATCTCACCGAGGTTGACTTTGCCTATCATCCTTTTAGGGTCGATAAAATAAGTACCAGTTGGGCACTGGAATCGATGTAATCGGCTCACCCCCTCTCCAAATATTGTTGGCCTTGTGCCAAAATTTGAAATCATTATTATTGCCAACGCCTTCGCCTTGATCACGACGGAAATTAATATCTCCGTAAGCTTTACGTGTTTTTTTCAGTTTTGGTCTGAAAGTAGCACACACATAAGTACAATTTTGTTGGAGAACAATGTGGCCACTTGATATTTTCAGCTTTCAACGCGGATTCTATGAGCCATATACTTACTGAAGCTTTATAATTAAGAAAATCATAATTTCATCAAAAAACAACTTCCTGTCCATTTCTGAGGGAGTCTGACCATACAGCTTACGGCCTCTTTCCAGTTCTCCACTGAAAAGGCTGGTCCGAAATAAATAGTGAACACATTCACTGCTAATACTAGCTGACAAAATTTCCCCTTTTCATTTCATTATGTCAATATTTTTTGCACTTATCTAGAGATGTAAAAAAAAACAAAAAAAAAACAAAAACAGGCTTTCATCTTTTCAAATGTCTGCTTGTTGAGTGTATTCTATTATTTTGTGTCATTATTTTGTCTACTAAAAAAGGCGGCGAGCTGGTAGAATCGTTAGCGCGCCGGGGAAAATGTTTAGCGACATTTCTTCCGGCTTTAACGTTCTGA
>JAOPUL010005855.1:22614625-22625789 GCA_027564515.1 Octopus rubescens | reverse complement strand
GTGAGTACCAGTTACGAACTGGGGTCGATAACATCGACTACTCCCCCCTCCCCCAAAATTCCAGGCCTTCGTGCCCAATATAGAATAGAATATTAACCTTAGGAAGGCGCGGCGATCGAATTGTTCTTCTATCTTCTCCGAAATTATCATTTTCTTCATCTGCACCTCAGCCGTGAATCACCATCTCATACTCTCCTCTTTTATCTTTATAATTCATTGTAATTTTTAAAAAAATGCTTCTTCTACTAGTGACATTATTCATCCATGTACTTCTTGAGTTTCCCTTCTTTTTTACCCTTTTATTTTGTCTTCAATTAAGAATCTCTATAAATCATTATCTTTTTCTCATTAAGAGTTCAAATGATTTTAATTTCATCTTTGAAGGCTATTAAATAATATTTTTATTTTTGTAATTGTTAATATTACATAAACTTTTATCCGTTGTGTCTGATACTCTCAAGAGTCTTCAATAATTTTACATCTAAAAAAAGTCAGTAATCGCTATGATAATACAGTTGTTAATATCTATGTGTCAGCTCCAGAAAGTATACCGGGATATACAATGATTGTTGATGTTTGCATGTTTTACATTTCTTTTCAAATGTCTTTCTTGCTATCGCAACCCTTCTCTCGATTTTTGCATCATATTTCCCGTTTGCGATCACAAATATTTTTGATGTTGATGTCAGACCAATTGGTCTTCTCTAAATTTATATATTAATTTTGGGTATTTTTTCTTTCTGAGTAACATTAATTTCGCTTTTTTTATATTCCGGTATGGCTGTGTGGTTAACAAGCTCACTTCGCAACCATGAGGTTTCGGGTTCAGTCTCAATGCACGAAATTTTGTGCAGCCGTTTTCTACTATAGCCCTGGCCGACCAATACATTGTGAGTGAATTTGGAAGAAGGAAACTGTGTGGAATCACGTCGTATATGTTTGTGTCTATGTCAGTATATATGTGACTTCGTGTGTGCGCGCGCGCATACGTGTACTTGTGTATGTGTGACTTCGTGTGTGTGCGCGCATACGTGTACTTGTGTATGTGTAACTTCGTGTGTGTATGATTCTATTTGTGTTTTTGAACTCCCATCGATTGACAACTGGTGTTGTTTTACGACCCCGTAGCATAGCGTTTCGGATAAAAATACTGACAATAAATACTAGGGTCTATGTGTTCGGCTAAATCCTTCAAGGTTGTGCCCCAGCATTGCTGCAATTCAGTGATTGAAACATTTAAAATATAAATGATACCAGGTAAACATTTCGTGAGACTTTCGCTTTTCATTTCCTCAGGTTAAAGTAAATGATAAATGCATATCCCCTACGTCTACGTACGTTATCACAGTTGAAGTCAATAAAACAGTACCTTCTGAATATCTAAAGTTGTTGATAATCATAACTTCCATCGAAACTCCTAGCGTATCTTGTACTTTTCCGAAGATCTTCCCAGTGATATAGGTTAAATAGTCTAGAGGATAATGCACAGCATTGCCTGAAAATTTTATTTGAGTTTTTGGTTACTTTGGCAGTATCGGTTTCTATGTGTCTACTCTCATATATTACTTTTGATCAGTGTTTGATTAGTATACTTCGGTTTTGTATTTGGTTTGCAAGATTCTTTATGTGAACTCGTGTGTTGAAACAAATTTTGTTGCGTCTAGGGAGAGTCATTACGCCAATATTAATAACACAGGCATTGGTTCAATTCCACTTCTTTATTATAAGTCAATTGGTTAAATATATTTCTAACTAACAAAGCGATCGTTTGTTTAACCTGTTGGTTAAACAGTTCGTCGAATAAAACAAAAAACAACAAAAAACAAACAAAACAAACGACGGACTGTTTAACCAATAAATTAAACAAACGATCGATTGGTTAATTGTAAAGGTATTTAACAAATTGATTAATAATAAAGGAGTGGAATTGAACCAGTGCGTGTGTTAATAATATTGGTATAATGACTCTCCCTAAACACAACAAAATTTGATTAGTATGGTGTTCCATGATGTTGTAACTATAATCTGCATTTTGCTTTACTACATTCAGAACAAATGTCTGTGTTTAGGCTATTATACTTATTTTGATATTGTATTTCTCTCTTCCACTTTTCAATGAGTTTCGTCAGTCAACCTTTTCTCTTGTTTTTTTCTTCTTTCCTCTTTAGTATGTGTCCTCATTAGTACTGTTCACGTGAAAGTCTTAATTGATTCCCCTTTCCTTTCTATTTGTTATTCATTACATGGTGCATGTATTTCTTATATACCGTGTAAATATTCAATTATGTTTGATATTGCCACATATTGTATCTGCTTTTATTTTGTTTGATTTACTAAGTTTAATTGTTCTCGTCGTTTAGCCATTTTTATTTTTACAAGTTTCATTTGTAACTTGTTATCATTAGATTATTTTCTGAGCTGCTTTCGGTTTTAGGGCTTCAATGTGGGTTTTGCAAGTTTCACACAATTTAAAAACCTCTGTGTTTCGTATCTTCTCCAAGAAAAAAATGTTAGTCTTACATTTTAGATCGATTTGTTATTCCTCACAGAGCAAGTATATAAAATATTTTTCCAAATACAAATACTAATATTGAAAGATTATCATATAGATACATTTAATTAACATAGATCAAATAGAAATATATTATCTTATGAATACATTATAATTCAATATACATTATTTATAATGGATATGAATATTTAGATTATAATACGACAATCTTGAGTTTGGGATAAAGTTTATATAGTGATTTTAATACGCACGCTGTCGCTTATATATAGCAAAATGATAAATATTTCTATCTGGACTGATATTGAAACCAAATAGCAATATGTAAATGTTAATTACATTTAACAGTGTGACTTTTACTTCGTATATAGTTTATATGTAAAGAAGTAAAATTTTAGAAGAACTGAAATATATTTCCTGAATAACCAAAGATCAAATATTGATCGCTTGGCACACTAGCCAATAAAACGATTTAATAACGCCGACTAGAACTATTTCCTTACAACTCTTTTATGGAAGTGGCGGAAAACAGGAGAATATCTTCTCTACAATGAATAGCTGGAATAGGAAATGTGTCGTTCCTTTGCTCTGCCAGGAATCTTAGATAATTTGTTATGATTAAGTTGTATTGTGAATGAAGCTATGATTATTTGAGAATTTACTGGGGCATTAACCAGAAACATTGCCGAATAATTTATATCAAATTAACTCCGACTTTGAGAAAGAAACACAAATATTTTATTATTTATCATTTTGTTTCCCAGAACAATGCATTGCATTCTAAAAGATTTGTTCTCTCTTAGAAACTTCCCTATATTATATTACATATATTATAGTTCATATTTGAATGCCATTACTAATTTACTTTCTGAGTAAGAACGAAGAATAGCTTAGAAGTTATTCTACTAAACTGAAGGCAGCTTTTGGGGTTACAGATATGGCACAGTATAGCAAAAGTAGATGAAAAGTACATAAGACATGACAGAAGCACAAGAAAAGATTTGTTATCAATTATTAAAAGAAAGATTCGATATTATTTCATTATGTGTTTTCCCATGATAATCAAAGCAAGCTAAATACTTTATGAACGAAATAACCTCAAAACCTAACTATAAAAATATATATATTCATATATATGGTTTATTTTTATCGGATTAATGTTTGAAATTATAGACAACTGTCTCCATCTTTTTAAGGAATGACGTCTTCATTTATTTCAAAAGCTTTGTGAAGTATTTTTAAAATAAGATACATGATACGCATTCGCGCGTGTCTTCATGTGTTGTCATGAACTTCTATGTAAATTAATTTTATGTGGTTATTTTATCGACTCATGAAGAATAAAAAGAAAGCGTGAGGCCTAATGGTGAGGGTGTTGATCTAACGATCGTTACGTCGTTGGTTTGGCTCTCGGATCAGGCAGTCTTGTGTGTTCGAACAAGATACTTCCTTTACCTTTGCTCATATAACTCAGCTACATTGAATACCAGTGACACATTAGCGTCCTGTTCAAAAAGGAGTCTTGTACTCTTAGCCTAAAAGCCTTGAAAAATCGGAAAAACTCCGGTCTCCTAAGCCTATAGAATTGAGGCAAAGTGTTATCAAGTATTTGGAGATATTTAGGTTTTCAAACTCGGATGAATATCTCATGAGAGGTGCTATTTCAAGTGTTTATGTACTTTTAGTGCACATTACCCCGAATAACTTAAAACTAACTTCATACTAATATTAATTGTCGAATATTTTACAGTTATAATTTTGAACGTCTATGAAAATTACTCGGAATGAGACGGGGGAAAAACAAAATCTGATTTATTGTTGTCATTACTTTGGTTGAAGAATAAGTTTGAGAAGAATAAAGATCAAACAAAGAAATACAAAACTACAATTCGTTACGGCGATGAGCTTAGTTTTATTGTCTAAAATTTATGGAGAGTATAATTATATAATTATTTAAAAATTATAACACCAAAACACCATTTCAAACTGCAATGTATATAATAAGCATAATTTCAGCCACATACAGATAACATGAAATTGATTAAAATATCAAGGCATCAAGAGACGTTCGAAATGCAATCAACCTTATCTTCATGTTACTATATTTGTAACCAATGTAAAAGAACCAACAGGAAATTTCCTGTTTTACTATGGTGTTTATTTTATTAAAAAACGAATAATCAATATAACATCGTGAAAACAAATATTGCCAAGCTTTTAGATATTACCAAGTGCTAAGATTAATAATCTCTTGTCTTGTCAAAGGTTTTGATTTAGGTACTGAACTATATTGCATTATACAATTAAATATGTGATTTGGCATTGTAAATAATAAGACGCACACACACACGTATTCACGTATCTATTTATGCATTCGTATAATCATATATACATTTGAATGCATACATACACATACATAGCCATATAACATTATATACACATGCATACCTACGTATTTATGTATACGTGTATATATGTATAATGTATAATGGCATCAATATATGAATACATCTATTAAGTTAATAATTTGGTTTAGTACATTTGCACCGAATATTGTCCGGTGTGGCATGGAGTTAAGAACATTTCCCATCATGTCTATTACATAAATGCTATGGGGATTATTTTTATAAAGTCTCGGTGTATTTTAGAGGCATTCGGGGACAGCAGGTGGCGTTAAGCCGTGTGACGCATTTGACCTACATTACAGCAACAGTTGTAATATATCCGATGGAATTTCGCACAATTTCCATTAATCTAATTTATCATAAACACTTGGCTCTAATATAAACTATGGTAGGATCAAATCCGAACGCACATGATTGTGAATCAAGCTTGTTAGTCCCACACAACTTAGTCATGCACCAATGCTATACTTCTAATACAATGGGAATGCCTCCATTTAAAAACATGTGTACTTACTTACTATTAATTAGATATTTTCGGTGTTGCAAATGATTCTTTGTCATAGGAAGCATCCGGGAAAACTGAAAATACTTTGCTAATTAGAAGTAACTCCTATTTTCTTTTATAAAGAATGTGAAAGGTTAATTTAAAAGTAAAGTCTGTACACGTGACTTACAATAACAAGTTAGAATGTAGACGTAATAATAGAACCCCAATGCTACTCATTTATATGAAATCATTGGCATTCTTTTTTATTATTGCTAGCAATAATTGATCACATTGTGATTTGGAAATGATAGAGAGAGAGGGAAATTAAAAGTATTTGCGTCTGCCAAAACTAGATTATTTAACATCAAGATACACACTAGAGTAAATATAGCTGCAGCGGATGAAACTAGCTTTTAACATCCACTGTTTAGAAATAACAGCGTTTCTTTTCAGCCAAGATATTGTCTTTCCAGAGATTTTGTATATAATATCTCTATATTCTTGGCACTGTCGCTATTGAAATTTTTATACAGAAATATTTTTAGATTTTTTTTTGTTGATTTTATTTTGGATGTTTTTGCTTTCGAATCAATGAGGACAAGTCATTTCATACTTGTTCTAATCTTATTCTTAGTTTAAGTTATCTTTGCTTTGATATTTATTCAATATTTTGTTCCTCTATATAGGTTTTAATTTCATTCACAGTACTCTTTTTAGGGGTTTTAACTTGTATTTGCCTAATTACTCAATACCATGGTCGATACCTTTTGCTTTGCACAGAACACAAAATTGTGAATAAAAGAGAAAACATCTTAGAACCATGAATCAATGGTTTCACAAAATAGTTTCTACTGTTGTTGAATCTTATCTGCATTGGGAGGATTGCCATATACAAATTAAAAAGAGTAGTAGACAATAACAGAAACGCATTATGTACTGACTGTAGTGAAATCACATATATGCTAGCTAGAATTTGTGTGTGTGTGTGTGTGTGTGTGTGTGTGTGTGTGTTGCAAATGTTGAAGCTTTTCTTCTCGATAAGAAGCCAAATTACAGAATATTGAATAATATAGAAATAATAACGTTTTTATTCTGCCTTGATTATTCAATTCAAATCTGTTCTGTGCAAACACTGATGTTTACAAGTGTTACGATATAACTTAACTTCAAATTTTTAGTTGTTTCATAGACGCATGAAGGACGAAAGGCAAAGTTGGCTCATTCCGAATTTAAACTTAGAACGTAAAAAGGAACAATTTAATAGTTTTCAAGTTCTAAACCACTTCTAACATTCAGTATTTTCTCGAATACCTTGAAACAAACTTTATACTAATTTGAATTGTCAAATACGTTACCGTTACGCTGACGACTCAATAAAAAGGACGCAAAATAAAACGTAGACAAATACAATGTTGACTTCTTTGACCGCTACGGAAAATCTAAGAATAAGTGACACCATGGTAAGAATTAAGAAAAAAATATTAAAAAATACAATCTATTATTGTGTCGAATTAAATTTCAATTCCTCTAAATTTAGAGGTTAATAAATATGTTATAAAAAGACGTTGAGATAACTATTTCAACTTTCATTCCCTATAAGTATGATATTAAGTTATATAGATAACAGAATAGTGTTCCAGTAGCAGATTATTTTTTCTATAAGAAAAGTTTGCCAGCACTTTGCCCATTCCTCTGTTTTTCTAGAGCATGAATAGTGTAAGGGATCTGCCACTACAGAAGAAAACTAGAACTCAGAGAGCATAGACTCGGAATAATACCGCTAAGAATTCTACCTGACGCTCTAACGATGCTGTCAGTTTGCGATCCGATACATTGCATGGAAGTAAGATATCGGACACAAGTGGAATGATCTATGTTCAAATATTGGCTCATCGTAGAGCCTACGTATAAAGTAATTTTTAAAAATTATATAAAGTAATACTTTGTGAAATTTATTCGCATGAATTTGTCACATTAAAGAATTATCTTCTCACTGGAATATTCTGACATACATGGTCTCAGACTGCGAAAAAACGGATTACTTCATTATGTTGGCTTTTACAGGCCCAGTATCACAAAAGTGAAGATAAAGATACCGAAAAGAAGATATGTTGAAGAGGAACAACTTTTTAATGGAAATGTACAAAGAGTATTTAAGTGATAACATTTCCCAGAGAGAAAAAAAGAATACATTAAATATATTACATTATTTCAAAAGCATTATTTTGCAGAAAGTATTATCTTACGGCAATATATTTTAGTCAAGTTATGAGTTCATCAAATAAAATGAAAATCAGGAATACAATTAAATATTTGAAAATATATCGCAAAAATTCCATAGAAAAATATGACATTCACGAAAAATCACAGGCAAGAAACACTATTATTGTGGAGAGAGAAAGATTGTTGTCAGTAGATAAAATGGTTTATCAGAAGGTAAAACCAGAATTAAAGAGTTGTTCTGTAATCCAATAACAACCATGAAAAGGTTTATGACAACAATATGAAAACAACAAACGGTAACTCACTAAAACTCTGAGTGCTAAACTTGTTGCTGAAGTATTTATCTTGCCATACGCTCAAAATCTATTAGAGTAGATAGTCAGCATTCCATTATATCGAGAATAATAACAACCAGAGCAAATCAAGAGAATTTGACAGAAGGTAAGAGCATATTTATTCCGGTGCTCTGCAATCTCAGTATAAATAATGCTAGGGTCAAGTTTATCTAACATATTTTTAACAGGTGATAAAATGAATGGAGAGGGGGGGGGGCAAATAATTAAATGTCTGTCGAGATACCAAAGGGTATTTGTTCTGGCACTTTGCTTTCTGAATTCTTGGATGGGAGACTTAATCTATAACTCGATTTAACGCCACTGTCTGATCTGTGGGTGTCTTTAGCAGAGTTCACTCTGTTGCAAGTATTTGAGACAAGTCTCATCTTTAAGGATAACTTTCTCCCTCCTGCCCACCAGTCTCAAGTAATTCTCTGTAAAACTAAAAGTTCATGGGTGCGTTTATTTCTTCTCAAAATGGGATGAAATATGTGTCTTGAAATATGCCGGGGAGAGCAATCTCTACAATTATGCGTTATATACCTGGAAGGAAACATAGACATATCTGACGCCTTACATTCTGACTAAGTTTTAGACGACACTCTACTGTAGAACAGTGGAGTTCCTAGTAAACGTGATGCGAATGTAAAGGCTAATAACACATTTAAAAAATGGTTGTATGAGAGTAGCAGATAATCGAAAGGTTGTGTAAAGCGTAGTTAGACTGTAAAATTGTTTGTGACAAATCCCGCACTCCTGAATATTGAAATCGCTCTGCATAAATAAATCACTTGCAATATTTAGGTTATATGGTGGTTTGATCAATCGCCATCAGAAGGAGGATATTTCAAAGTTTATTTAATTCTATTTTTATGCTTGCTACTTGACATTCGGATCAAATCTACTAAATGTAATCGGATGTATGTCTTTCTTTCTCTTATGTTCAGTCTCCTCTTCACTCGTTCTCCTGGGCTGTTAAGACTCTAATCTGAGCTATTCTATGTCAACAAGTCAACTGATCAAGAGATTATCCTTAGTAGCAACAAAGAAATCTTCATTTATAGTGAAATTTATTGAATTTCACGGGATGTTAGACATCACCTTCTATAGCAAGTAATTGTCAATCAATTCAGTTACGCTTTAATAGATACAACAGGTTCATTCTTGTAGCTAATAAATCTATTCAATTGACAGTCGGTTTAATTAGTTATACTAGATATTATTTTTCTTTTTTAATTTATTAGATTTATCGAGATACAGACGTTCAGGTTAGGTCGACACTTCGTAACATTTCCCAGAGTTTTGCTAGATTTCACACAAATTTATTGAGCCATTCTGTGTAGCAAAATTAAATAATGTCAGTCAAGTGTACTGAGTTTTCTGGATTATTCTTCGTAGAATTTAAAACTAAATCTTTGCCAGACAGCTGTCTTACATATAACAATCATTTAAGTCAACAGTGAACAGGAAAAATATTTCCTGCGCCAAATATCAACACTTGCTTTCTCTTAACATGTGTGTTAGTTAAAAGCAACAGCATTTCACATGATTTTATTCTCTGCAGCTGGCAGAAATATTGTCAGTCAAATTTATTGAGAACTTAATGGTAATTGGCTGTAACAGCCAAACCGATATTATTGCCTTTAAGATTTTACATGATCATGTTTTGTAGCAGCTACAACTAGGTTTCAGTCAAGTCAGTGACACTGTGTTCATCTTCATCATTTGTATTCAGTCAACAACAAAAACAGTTTTGCGTAACAATTTTTTAAAACAATTGCAATTAATTTTATCTTCTTTTTCTTCATCTCCTCTCATTCATTTATTTATTTAATTGCATTCTTATCATTGTTTCTCTCCTCGTTATCTCCCTTTCATTCAAGTCAGGGGCGAAAAAAGGCTATTGATGTTCTACGTCATCATTATACCTTCACCATATCGCAATCTTTATTTCGTACTTAAACTACACCCCGCCCTTTTTAACTATAACTAAATTTTTATCTTTAACCTTCAAAATACTTCTTTGTCTTTTAATATGACGATCCTTATTTTTCTTCTTCCTTTTTTTTAGCTACCTCTCCCAATTTTCTCTCATTCTTGCTCCATCACTTTAACATTTCTATTTGATATCAGGCAACTTATGGAGACAATCATTCTTTCCCTACCTACTCTTCTTTATTCTCCTATGCCTTCTATTCGACTCTTGCTAACATGTACTTTCTTTATTCCTATTTCATATTTCATTTTAACTCTTTATTCTCTTTCTCATATACTCGTCTCTTTTCTATTTTTCAACTATCGCGTTTATCTTACCGGTCCTTCTTTCACCGAATTTTATCTCGCTTTCTTTTAAGTTTTCTATCCAATTTATCATTGCTTGTTAATCTCGCTCTCTCTCTCTCTCTCACTCTCTCTCTCTCTCTTTCTTACACACACATACACGCACATACACACACATATACACATATGCATGAACAAGTACATATTCTAACAACATTTCTTTTATTATTTTTGTCATTTCGCTTTCCCTTTTGCAAATTGGTATAGTTCTTTTGGTGTTTAGAATCCATTCTCTCATTCTTTTCTGTATCCCCTCTATCTCTACCCCATTCTCTCTCTTTCTTTCTCCCCCCTCTATCTCTCTCTCTCTCTCTCTTTAATCCATGTCACTCCCTCTTCTCAAAACTCTCGTTCTCTGCCCAGTTTTATCCATTACATCATCTGTCTCTCTGTGTAATTCTCACTTCTCTTTTCTTCATATTTTGGATCTATGCTGTTGCTTTATTTTCTTCTCAAGTTTTCTTTCCTTCTATTTCGCTTCCTTCATCTTACGAGGAACCTTTTCTAATATTTCTCATCAATCTTGCTTCTTTAATCAATCCCGTATTCTTTTTTACGCGAATTTGAACGAAATCTTTATCTTTCTCTTCCATCTTTCCTTATTTTCTCTCTCTTTTCAAATATCAGTTTTATCTCTCCTTTCCTTCGTAATGCCTGTCATTTTACCCGTTACTTTTTAATATATCTACAATACAAGAAGTACCACTTATACAAGTGGAAGAGAACAAGAGAGGTAGGAGAAAAAATATCAAAATATGAGCTAAATTGTACACATTATTATATTTATTCCTTTACGTTAATCTCTCATCTTTTCTCTTTTCTCTTTTCTCATTGCCATTTCGTTATATCCATCATATATGTATAT
>JAOPUL010005855.1:22505145-22517350 GCA_027564515.1 Octopus rubescens | reverse complement strand
CAGTTCGTAACTGGTACTTTATCGACCCCCCTGTATACAAAAAGCATTGGGTTGGTTGCGTTTATTTGTTCGACTGATATACATATTTTTTTGTCTACGGTTTGTTTGTTTTTTCCTTTTATATCTTTCTTATTCTTTCTCCACGCGATTTCACATCTTCTCATTCCACTGTATTATTTATCGTTATAACCGTTTACCACCTGTAGCAATTTCACACCATTTTCTTCAGAACCCGTCATCTCTCCCTCTCTCCTTTCTCTCTCTCTCCACTTTACTCTCTCTCTCTCTCCTCTCTTTTTTTCGCACTCTCTCTCTCTCATTCTCTCTCTCTCTCTCTTTCACACACCTTTACACTGTATACCTTCCTATAATAACTCTCTTTTCATTCATTTGTTTCGTTGCCCTCCATTCTCTGTTACTTTTTTTCTCATAGTGTTTCATTATCTTTCCCTTTGAAGATGTTCTGTCAAACATACTGATTTCTACATTATATCTCCCTCCTTTTTCTTCTCCCCTCTTTCATTCATTCTCTTTTTCTCTTTCCTTCTCTTACTTACCTCTCTCTCTCTCATGCATATTTTACATACCTGTTTTCTTCACGGATCTAACTTTTGACTCATCACCTTCATGTTTTACCTTCTACTTCGGTCCTCAAAATAAAATTCTACACAACTGTTCCATCATTCTCGCTTTTCTTATTTTATCTCCCCTTAACAACTCTTTTTCTCTATTCATAGTTCTTAATAAACACGCACACGCACACATACACATACACACAAACACACATACAAACACACAATCTTTCTATTCTCTCTCTCTCTCTCTTTCACTCTCACCCATCCTTTCTCTCTCCTTTTCTTCTTTTATATCCTTGTAACTTTTCTTCGAATCAATATAATCGTACACACACCCCTCCTTTCTACACACACCGAAACCACACCTCCTTTCTTCTTCTCCCCACTTTTCGTTCTATCCCTCCTTCCCATTATTGTTCCTTTTCCATATGCTTTCCGTAAATCTAACCTTACGTCCTTATCTTCAAGAATATTCCAATTGGATTTTCATTTTTCCTTCATCTTTTTCCTCACATTTTATATATGCAATCGACAGTGACCCGTAAAAGCTGTCGTTCTAGCGCACCGATTTCTTGATTGACTATATTCTCTTTTGTTCTGCCTTACACCATTCTTCTGCACTATATCTCTTTTTCTGTTTATCTACCTACCTTTTCTTCACCCCACACCCTTTTCTCTTCTCTGTGTCTTTCTCGGTTGATCTTTGTCTACTTGTCTCTGTCAGTATGTCTGTCTATTCCACATCCACACTCTCTTCCTCTCTTCACCCCCCCTCTCTCTTTTTCCAAAGAATATTTCCTTTCAAAATTCTATCCTACTCTATTCTCTTTTACATCATAAATTGCTATGTCAACAGTTGGTTGAGCTTTTTTGTTTTTTTTTCTTTTGCATATATAATTTTATCAAGAAAGATTACTGTGGTGAACCATTCTGATAAATTGAAAATATATAAACTCTTTTTTCTCTCCCTCTTTCACTATGTTCCCCCTCCCCCTCCCGCTCTCTCGCACGCTCTCGGGTCTACCTCTCTTGGCCAACGCCTATAATAATGCTTCATTTAACATTGATCAAATATATCTCTACATTTGTTTAGTTTCATCTTTAGCTGTATCTCATTCTGTCTGTCTCTTTACGGTTGCTGCCTTTATTAGATTTATCGTATTGCTACACGCCTTTGATCAGCCCACTCCTGCCACCCACCAACTCCATCACCACCACCATCACCTCTGTTGATCAGAATATTTATTTAAGACACTCAGTGACACAATCTCTTCAAATGATCAGTGTAGGAGAAGATAAAAAAAAAATGAAGGATGTATCTGAGAACCCTATTCATAATTACTGATAACTCAAATGATTTTAAAATGACATTTTATCGGAAACAGTATCACGAAATGATATTAATGTGACCTAATCAATATAGAAACAAGAGATGTTACAACGAAATTCAGATTCTTCTCGCTTCTTCAACCAGGTTTTTCTTCTTTGATCTGTTCAATTTTCGTTTCTTTTAAGATAGGATTTAGAAGGACTGCAAATATATACATAAATAAACGAATAAATAAAATAGAAATGAAATATCCTTATGTCATCTTCAATCATTGAAACAAGCTTTAAACGTGCGGCTGTATTCAATACTGCCTCATTTTACCTTTTGTTTTTATTTTATATTTGTAGTTATTTTCCTAAGCATAGCGCCTACATATGGACAGTCAATTCTTGGATATTATTCTACTTTTATCATTCTTCTTCCTTCTACACATCAGTATTACACTATGGATTAATCAAAGCCAATGACAGAACCTCTACAGTCATTCAGCCTGCAAGGTATCGTAAATAATTTACACCCTACTGACTTAAGAACAGAAATGACACCTTGGATTATGTAGTCCTATACCAGATATTTTCCAACTGTATGGTTCTTATGTCTGTCGTAAGATTTCGAGTATGTCGTAAAAAGGCACAATAATTAGAAAACTTGAGTTCTTCAGCGCACCACACCGCTTTTGTCTATTCTTTTGCAGCATTATGCAATATGTGCACTCATCTCTGTTTTAAAACAATTTCAACGCTCCTTTCTTTTTCACTAGAAACCTTTTCAAAAGTTACCGTTGTGTCGTAACATTTTAAACACCTATTGGATTAGAATATGTACTCTAAATCGATAGCAAATTTTGAATATAACTGTCTTAGTTACTCCCTAAAAAGACAGCATGATCCCGTCTGGATTGCCTCTGATCATAAGTCACTTTGCTAGGTCAGGTTTCACTTGTGTGGAGATTATGAAAGAAAATAAACATAGAACACAGTATGACGCTCTGGAGAGGGGGGAGCAGGGTGCAGGCAGACTATACAGACAAAGACAAGCAGACAAAGATCAAATCTAAATACATCATTATTGTCTGCAAGTAACACAGTGGATGGAGCTGCAAGAATGTGACATCTGAACGAGAGTGGTATGGTGTTTAGGTGCGTCACTCTCCGTCAGGATTTACACTCGCATAGCGGTCGACTTTAACATTAATTCCCTCAAAATCGATAAAATATTTCCTCGTTGTTGTTGTTGTTGTTGTTGTTGTTGTTGTTTAGATAAAGTTCAGTACCGAATGACAGACCTCTGCTTAAAGGCATTCCAAATATACCCTTCTTTTGTTTTTATTCAAGCCTAATGCATCAAGGGTGCCACAATATCCTAAATATCACTATCTACTTTTAAAACATTGGGATATAATATAAGGTAGAATTGGTTGCACTTTTATCAAATCGATCGTCTATGTAGAAGTCTTTCGTTTTATTAAACTGTGGTCATTCAACTGACTTTAACTATTCCCTATAGACCTCTTGCCCTTTACAAATATCGAATTATTTCTGTAAATCATATAGCGTTGCAAAAGAAACTTAACACATTTGAAGTTATTGCAATATCCATATTTGTAATGAGTTAACTTTGGAGTCTTTTTACAATTTAGCTCATATCACGGTTCACGATGAGTCATATAATATCATAGATTACTTCAAGTAATACATTGTTCTTTGTCACTTGTTGCAACATATCATCAGTTGTCGAGCATCACTTAGTTTATAACTTAGATTTTCTTCCTTCCTATTTCCTGTTACAAAATATAATATATTTATTGTTACTTGTATACCAGACCATGACCTTTTAATTTATTAATTTGTTTCACCCTATTGCATTTTATCACGTCCTAAACTCTTTTCATTTCTTGTATATACCCAATGTTACCAGCATTGCGTGCTTTCTGTCTCTTTGAATTTCTTTTACCCGTATCTTCGTCACAATTTGCTTTGTCATCTATTTCTTCTTCAAACAGAATATGTACAAATCTTACCTAAGCTATCATACAATGATAATACCATATTACATCAGCTGATACATTTCTGTAACAATTCAATTCTGATTGCCTACCCGATCCTATTAACCTTTAGTCGTAGACGTTTCAACCAATTTGTGTCTGCCTGCTTCAAATTACATCTTTTATATGGCTATTTCAGACCAATCTTCTATATTGAGCGATTTCACAACGGTAAGTTGAAACATTGAATAATTAGATTATTCTAAATGCCATTTATAGTTTTCACGTATCAGAAAAACCTATTAGTTACAATGAAATTCAGAAAGACTACATTGAAAAATCAAAATCACAGTCTCATACATGTCTATTGTTTACAAAAATGAACACAAAATTTCTTTAGCAACTTTTCACAAAAAGCTTAAAATTTGCTAACGAAAATATTTTTTTATTAGTTTAGAACCGGAATTACTCATAAGATGATCGTAATATTGATTTACAAGCTTTCATTAGCGTTAGTGACGTAAGTGAAATATTTGCAACTAAAAAGTAAAGTCGGTCTTGAGTATCCGGTTTGTTCATCTCCACTTCAGTTGCATTAAGTACCTAATTCTTTAAAATATGTCTAACCTAAATTGTATATGTCTCTAGATGTACGATGGATGTGGCATATATACATTTATCTAAAGGTTGCATTGGCTTAAAGCATATAAAGTGGTTGCAATCGGAAAATAGAAACATGTTGCGGCCTGACGATGATACGATAAACTAATGGTTTCTCTCCCACAACAGCAGAGCTTTCGACTCCATTCTTTTATAGTCACCCTTTTAAAAATTACTCAGCAACAGCTTAACAAATAGGCTACGGTCTTCAAGCAACATTGTTTAGAATGAGGCATCATAGGAGTCTACCTGCTTATCCACACTTTTCAAAGCATACCTATTCGAACTTCCTACGCCATCACAAAATATTTAGACAGCCTCATGCGTGGGTGACATCAGAGTCATATCATGAAATCATTCTCTAGATATTGCTGCACAACTTGTCGAACTCTTCATAAATCATATAGACACCTGTCTTCAAAACAAAGGACTTCAAGCAACCCTTACTAAATGGACAGTCTACCTTCATTCGGGCAACATCAGAGAATATAACTGAAACTCACACCTAACGATATATACATACATGACACACAAAAGGCAGAAATACTAGACGCTGCACACAACAACTGCATAACTTTCACAGCACACAGGTAAGATATTACAAAGGATGTAAAATGGCGCACAAATATACTTAAAGGAATTACACGTATGGGGTTGATTAAGAGAAAGAAACAGTAATAATGGTGTACAAACAATGCGTAAGTGTTACCATGGGGTCCAAATCTCGCAACACTATAGAGAGGAACTAGAAAGGCTAGAAACTAGTGCACTAGCATAACAAGTTGTATACAAGTTGCGTTCGCAGATCAACTATAATGAAACAAAAAATACTAAAGGTTAAAAACCACCTGGATATGTGAGAAGGATAGTTTATTTCAGTTTCAAACCTCACTCCACATTAACTGTAAGTAAGAGTATGAAAAACTGTCTCGATACACTCAGAAACATACAAAACCCCAGAAATCTACTACAACATCCTAGAAGCAATATTGCTCCCAATCACATGAGACAAGCATAAGAAACGCATATTCAAAAATAGCTGTGACATATGTAGCTTGAAGGAGTCCAAATCCAAATATTACGCAAATGAACACCAACGATCGCGCTTTGAACGGGTTTCAGCTTCGTTGCTTGCGAGTCTACAGGAACATACTGAATAGTGGAAACAGGACGATATGCTAATATTGTGACGCTGCACGACATGCGATTGATTCAATATAGTATGTTGAAGTGTGCAATATCGTCCACATCTTGGCAGAGTCGTGTAATAACTAGGAAAATAAATATTTTGGTTCTGCCTTGCTTTTCTACCGACTGACTTTATGCTATAGGACTGCGCGGCCAAGGATTCTGGGTTACAGAACAACGTCAGAAATAACAACTATTGATTTCTGCCCGAAAAGACACTTGATATTTCTTTCAGGTAGAAAATAAAATGGGAATTTTGATGTTTAAGTTTTTCTCAAAAATCATTTGTGGTATACGTTAAGCTAAAAGACTTCAAGCATAAACCGAAGTCACGGTGTACATTCATCTCAAGAGAGCTAACCACTAATCTAAAATAAGGACCTACAATAGGCATCTATGAAAAGGATAACATATATACTTGAATGTATCGATCTCAATATTGGTTATGGAGAAATGAAAAAAAACAATGTCAACATCGGAATATTTTAGACTTGAAACTAAAAGGGATGAAAAAGATTAAATCTTAATATAAATTTAGTTCGCTTTTCATACATGAATTAATAGCAACGACAAGCGAATATTTTAGTCGAGTAAACAACACATTTTCTTTTGAATAGAAATTTTGTTTTACTCTTCGCACACCTACCTTAAATTTGTTCGTAGTGAAGATATAAATACAAACCAAAAACAACGGCAACCATCAAACGTGCCAAAAACTATTTTTACCCTTCCTTTTTGTGCTGCGAGGCGTGTTACTTCTTTCCTTATCTTTCCTTCGTAATTAATAAAGCACCAGAAAGGTACGAACAAGAGTTGGAAACGGTTCTGAAAGATCGGGACAGCGAACAGCAGGTTGCTGTCGGTTGCTCAAGCAAGTAAAGTAAATGAAACTAGTTAGGTTATGCAAGAGCTAACTAAAATAAGTGCACTAGTTTATAATGATTTGCAGTTATTTTTACGCCAATCATGTTATTTCTTGTTAAGAAATGGAAGGTGTGGTTTCCGTATAAGGACGCAATTAATATCTTAAAACGCATTTTGGAAAAAGTGTTCATTTCTTATTAACATGTTCGTTAAAACTACTACTACTACAACTACTACTACTACTACTACTACTACTACTACTACTACTACTACTACTACTACTACTACTACTATGCTTATTAATATTATTTAAGTAGCCAAGGAAGCAAATTCAATAATCTATAATATTCTGGTTTTAATGTCATGCGTTCAAGTGTAAAGGTTTTAACAACCCTGTCTATTGAATAAAATCAAAGACATTAATTTTATTTTTAACGTAATGAAACATTTTCAAATGTTGCACGTTCAACAATATTAAATATGGAATGAAAGTGAAGACATAATTGAAATGTTGGACATAATTAAACAATGTTAAGAGGATCCGTAAATTTAAGCATCAATGTGAATATTTATAAAACATGGAATTTTTACTGTTTTCAATATGCATGTAAACAATATTGTGTATAAGGAGAATTTCTTCCCTCGAGATTATTTTTGCAGCAGCGTATTGTCCTTCCATGTCCGAATGTACACAAGCATGTTGAACATGACATGACTGTACATAATTATATATGTTTGCATTCTTTTGGAGTCTCTGTAAATTGTGAAACCCCTAAGCTCTGGCTTATTTAGCTTATAACTATATCCAGCAATGGGTGGTGGTAAGCACTCGGCGAGAGGATTTAGGGATATACGATCAATTTTTATTTCATCCCTATTCATCCGCTTATTTCTTGTATCTTTGGTGATAGAAATATGCATTTCATCAGGCTATGCTATCCCAAACATCGCATGAAACTGAAACGTTTAGTGATTACGTGATGATCCACAATAATTTCTGCACATTTTCCGGTCATAAACTCTAATGTCTGTTAGATCTATATGAGCCTAACATCGTGAAAAATATAAGTAGTATTGACTCTAACCAATCTTTATAATCTTCCATTCTGTGTGTTGCACCTAATGTTAGACCTTTTGCCAGAACTAAAGAAAAATAATATGATAATATGATAACATCAAAATCTAGTAAGATTTAGCACTGTCGATAAATATACTATAAATATTTCACCTCTATCTACAAAAGCAATAATACCCAACAAATTAATCATTTTAGAAACAACAACATCGATGAACAAACAACGCAACTTATATGAGAGAGCTCTACGTATTTCCAATAGCAGCTAAATAGCCCTTCCAATCAAAACCAGCTATCATAGAAAAGGAAGACTACGTTGTAGGAAGAAAATGCAGGATAATCATGGCCGAAACATCATTGAGCATAGGTCTGTATGATCACTGCTAGGGCTAAAAACAACAACGAAAACTTAAGCGTATGTTTCATGATCACCAAGAACAACAATAACGTAGAAGCAACTGTACTGAAAGAATATTGACAGGGTCGGCCGTAGGCTATTCAACATCCAAGACCAGCCCCCGAATACTCCATTCCTGCCAATTCAACAATCAATGAGAACCTCCTTCGATATATCTCAGAAACATCCTTCAGCTATCATCCTCATCATACCAGCTGTAAAACTCAGACAAAAAAATTATAATTAACTTGCAAGCAAGGATTCTGTACTTTTGTGATCATGTATATCATTGAGTAAATCTATTTCTGGAGAAGAATTGAAATATTTCCCAGAAAATATTGTGGCAGATCATAGCACAACTTGAGTCTCACGCTCATGTCCTCCATCCTACTTTGTTCCAAGAGTGACCACATTTCCCCTCTGCATTATTAAGGTTTTTGAATTCTCATTGGATTAAGAAATTTTGTGTAATTTATTTGTGAGGCCCTCGATTTTAAGGTCTGAGGCGATTACTTAGCTAATACATAGCGCCGACCATGCTAATTATCAACAGCAAAGGAAATTGATGGTGTGCATCTCTCCAAGTGAAATAGAATTCATCTTTATTAAAGAAATTACTCGTATAGCAACCAGGAGGCTGTTTACTTAATGAAATATTAGAATGTAACTCAAGTGGTTTGAATCTGTAGAATGTCGTAAATTGAAATGACAATTCGGAACAAACCTGAGTCACAACCGTTACGTGAAACCATATGTCATGTTTAAATCTTTATGTCTCAAAAATCTGTCAACTATGTTGTGCTCCTTGAAACAGCATTACACAGAGTAACTATATTTACAGTCAACAAGTGAAAACCAGGGAAAACTTCAAATGTAACTTAGACTATTTTACTAATTCGACTATTAAGTGTTACCTTCAAAGATAATCTAGCTTTGCTTACGGATACCAAGAGTTAGGAAAATAACTACTAACAGGATAAATGCGTACACTTAGAAGTTAAAAGACTGACCAATGGAAATTACGATATGGTGAGTTGATTCATTGTTTATTTTTAATAACTTTATATAATATTTTTAATAGCTTTATATACTTTTGGGTAGTTAAGAAAAAATGTGAAAAACAGTAGTATAGAAATATATTAACAGTACACTTTGAATATACAATCCTGCAGAAGGTTAATTTATCGATTCCAAATTAATCGATGTGTTTTTTTCCAAGAAGATAAATGGAGGTGTAAATTGTCTGTTTACTGATAATATAATAGTTATTATTATATAATATTATATAATAGTTACTATAGAGTAGTTACTATTACGACGCTGGATTCGTCAGTTTCGACGTATGAAATCTCACCTCTTTGACATCTTAGCTGTTTAAAATGTTTCCTGAAGATGGTATATTATATGATATGATGTAATCTATAAATACATCAATACATTTCTACCGAATACTTACGTCACATCTGGAACCAACCCCAGGGTCGTATCTACAGTTTAAATTGGATTGGATACTTACACATCCAGAGTATCCTACAAACACATGATTGATTTGGTCGCTTGTGTTTCTATATATTTCTTACATAAATCCAATAGTTATTGACGTACTTTTCCGTTTACTCGTTCATTTAAATAAAATACTAGAATTCAAAACCTCTATGGGTACAAAAATACGAACACAGTTACGAAGCAGAATTAACGAAAATCAATAATAAAACAGATATTTGGAAGACCCTCAACATGTAATAATAACAATGGAAAGAAACATAACTCTTTCCGTACTAACTTACAAGTCAAATCTAAAACTAATGAAGGGGCGACCGAAAGCAAGTCAACACAACAAACGAGCCCCAATCATTAACGCTCGAAAACAAACGAAAAGCAGTGCAGCAAACAAAAGACAACACACCATGAACAAACCAACGCATCAAGAAAGAACTAATTTTTCTTTAAAACACAGCAATCTTAATAAACATACCAAAATATCAAAATAGAGGGTATAACAACCGGAAAAATGCCTTCCAATACAATAGAATGGCTGAAAGACAAGGTGCGAATGATCCACAAAACAAGAAGCCTTTTTAGGGAGCCAGAGCTCCAAACAAAAAAGAAAATACTAATGAATCAAGAAAATATTGATCCAACTGACCCAAAAGTAATCAACCTCTCACAACGAAACCTCGTGGAAACCGAAATAAAACTTCTGGAATATGGATTCAAATTCACACCTATTCTCAAACCCGACTAGACAGATCGTATAGATGATATTGAGGAATCTTGTAGAAAACTTCGTCTACGAGAATCCTTCCAAAACAAACAGGACGAAGATCCATCACTTGTGAAAAACAAAATAGGATTTAAACCACCGTTAAACAGGAATGTTACACTTTGAGAAAAATATAATATGTCTAAAAAGATCTGCAGACACAAATATTTCAACAAACCATATGAAATCAAACATTACAACTGAAGAAAAAAAAGCATTGGAATGTCTACAGAAAGACTCCTCTATAGTCATTTAAAGAGCCAATAAAGGAGGTGCCATTGTAATAATAGGCAAACCCCATTACAGGGAAATGGTTTTAGAATAACTAAATGACCAACATTTCTACCTTTGACGTAACTAGTCTCTACTCGAATTTCCATCATGGATTAGGATTAGAAGAATTCTGGATAGACAAATACGCACAAAGAATTCAGAAGGGATTATCGAAAGAAATTATATGTGAAGGCTTACGGTTAGTACTGGAAAACAACTACCTCTTCTTGGGGCAACCAACATTATCTACAAATACAATGCACAGTAATGGCAATGAAACTCGCACCAACGTTTGCGACTCTAGTAATGGTGTACCTGGAAAAAACAATCTATATCCTGTCCAGAACTATTTTCGATCATCATTTCCAAACCTATTTATTAGGGAACAACGGGTAAAGATTATTGGAAGAGATGACTGCTTCATATTTTGGAACAATAGTAAAAGGGAACTTACAAGGTTCCTTAAATTAATAAACAACATCATGAATCCTTTTCTGAATATTCTAATAATTAAAGAAAAAGAGACAGTTACAAACGCTCTCTATTGCAAGGACTCAGACACACACCAATATCTAGATTTTTTAATCTTGCCATCCCTTTCATACAAAAAGAAACATAGCATTCAATATAACAAGATAAGAGAAACGTCTGGTAGGACTAAATATGTACCTTCAAAACCAGAAATACCTGCACAAGTTAATAAATCATGCCCAAAGAAAAACAAATCCCGACCTATACCTTACGGCGAAACATTCATGCTAAGGGTGAAAACGAATATACAAATATAAATATTTTATTTCGTAGTTACCCATAATCCTAGGAACCAAAACATGTTATGTTCAGCCAAACGATACTCCTAATTCTACATCACTCATCAAATCTTCGACAAATAATTAGAAAATCACAAATCATCAATAACCGAAGACAACCACCAAATCTCAATAGACCTTTAACAAAGGTGAGATACGCATCGGAGAAAGAAATAATACAAATAACAAACTGTGGAGACCCTCGTTGTTGAGAGACATGTGAAATGATTGAGCAAGGAACAACCAAAAGATTTTTAAATGAATAGGAATTGGAATTAAATGCAAACATGAATTGCAAAACAAACAAAAAAATCATAGCATGCCCACAATGCAATAAAAATTACATTGGAGAAACAGGGACTAAACTAACCATTCATGTAAACGTGCATAAACAACGAATTAAAGATTCATCCCTTAGAAGTGTTCCATCTAGACATTTGTGTAAATGGAAAATATTAAATATTCCCCTTTTACAAAAACAAAAGGAAAATGATAAACTACGAATGGCAAAAGAAGAATACGTTATAAGAATTTTAAATCCGAGGCTAAACCAGAAATAGTTAACACCATTACAAAAAAAACAACAACACTCCCTCTTTATGCATTAGCTCGAAACACGTCTGTTTGAAAAGTTGAAATTCGAAAGCGGTTGCACACAAAATACACACAAGACATAATACACTATATACGAACCTTTTCCACAAATGTTAGTGATATTCTGTTATATAAACTATCTTTTAAAAAATACAGTTAATAACTTTAAAAAAAATATTTTTCTAATTATATA
>JAOPUL010005855.1:22405399-22417360 GCA_027564515.1 Octopus rubescens | reverse complement strand
TATTATTATTATTATTATTATTATTATTATTATTATTATTATTATTATTATTATTATTATTATTATTATTATCATTGTCGATCACGACGACGACGACGATAATAATAATAATAATAATGATTTCTATACTGGGCACTAAGGCCCAAAATTTGGGGGGAGAGGAGTAGTCGATTACATCGACCCTAGTTCGTAACTGGTACTCACTTTATCGACCCTGGAAGGATGAAAGGAAAAGTCGACAATGCAGCCTGGGTCGATTTTACCTTTCATCCTTTCGCTCTCGATGTGTTAAGTACCAGTCGAGCACTGCGGTCGATGTAATTGACTACTCCCCTCCCCCAAAATGGCAGGCCTTGTGCCTATAGCAGAAAGGATTATTATTACTATTAGTATTATTTCATATACGCATAACAGATTAAAGTATTGGGAAGGAAAAATCCCTAACATCGGGCTACAACAAGTAACCTTAGATGACAGTAGTATGTATGGTCAACCTTAGAAGTATGTTTGGTCAAATCCTAGCATTCTACATAACTCCCAGTGGATTATTCTCCCAATGTTGTCCTGTCTTTTCTTGTATACTTTCTGTGCCACAATGCTACATTCACTAACTATATGAGTAACACTTTCCTCTCTTGGTTTACATAACCTACACTAGGAGTTTACCTGATTTTTGTCTCTCTTGGCAGTTATCCAATTAGTCATCAATGCTTGATCTTGGGCTGAAACTAGCAAACTTTCTGTACCCCTTTTCAGCCTTCCTACCTGCAACCATAAACATGTCTCACTATCACTATTACTTGCAACTATTATTTGTTCTGTGTTCGGCCCGTGTGGCCAATAAAGAAAATATTATTATTATTATTACTATTATTATTATTATTATTATATTTAGAAATGCCGCCGGCGTCGTATTTGCCTTTCATCCTTTGGGGGTCGATAAAATAAGTACCAGTTGAGTACTGTAGTCGATTGAATTGACTATCCCCATCCCCGAAAATGTCATACCTTGTTCTCTGTATAGAAAGGATTATTATTATTATGGTATGTTATTCTTTCAATTTTGTTTCCCTTGTTCACCGAGTGTGTTCTTAACTCCTAGGGCAAAAAAACTCATTGTATACATTCGTAGACCATTAAACGAAACGCATTTGTTCGTTCGTTTCTCTGCTGAAATGTTGTTATGTGCAAAAACAATATTGGAGAAAAACAAACTAAAATTAAATTACAGGGGTACTAATAGTTCTCACATCGACACTGCTCTTCTCAATACGCGTAACGTACCAATTATGACAATATTTGGCACTTCTTACCTTGAAATGCCACCTTTTCTCAATTTCAATGACATATTTTCTGACCTTGACAAATTCTTTTGCCGGGATCTTATGATCGCAGGGAATGTGCATGTCGATCAATAAACAAACTTTATTGTTTTGGTTTTTTACATCAATATCTGGTTTATTGTCTTTGATGGTTCGGTCTGTATGTACTGGAAGTCTCACAGAAGCGTTATATTTTCGCCTCCAATTACAGCCTCAGGGTGGTGATTATACCACTTCCCGGCAGTTTTGATTTTATAATGCCGACCTATTAGCCCTTGCAGATATTCGCCAATTCTGTCATGTCTTGATTTATACTCCACTGGTGCTAAGACTTTACATCCACAGATTAGGTGGTCCACTTTTTCAATCATAACATTGCAGAATCGGCATTTTGGATCCGCTCCAATTTTCCTCACATTGGCTTGATAGCTCCGGGTCAATAAACTTCGATCTTGAGCATCTAGAATGAAACATTCAGTCTCTGCCTTTAGCCCTGAGCTCCATAGCCACGAATTGGCGTGCTTCTGGTTAACACCAGCTTGTTTGCTACGGGCCACATATTTGTCGTGCAGAGGTTTGTCCTCCAACCTATCAACCAATCGCTCGTGCACTTTTTTCTTTACCATTAATTTCAGCTAATTTGCAACTACAGTTGCCGCACTTCCCTCCGGTTGTACAACTTGGGTATCTTGCATGATATCAATAGTACATTTGTTGCTGTCCTTTATGATAGAATAAAGCTTCTTTCGTCTCTCGTATTATTCAGAGAGACTTAGCATCCACTCATTCGTTGTTTCAAGATATTTGGTCAGTCCAATTGTGGTGGGTTTGTAAGATAGTTGAAATTGGATCAGGACTCGGACTGTTCGGGGCTCTTGGGAGGTAACGGCGATCCACGTCTGCCTTTTGGGTGTTGAAACCTATTACAACTCAGTGTCTTGCATATTTTTCTATCAATTTCCTTTATTTCACTCATATTCCAGTTCAAAACATTGTAGCTATTAGTAACAACTGGAACTGCTAAGGAATGTATAGCAAACACCTGGTTACGTGCCTTTAGCTCAGATTTCAGGAATGCTCTTTGATGTTTGCGTGCTGAATACCAGAGTCTTCGTTCATCCCTAGATATTTGTAGGTTTGTTCTTGTTCGAATTTTCTTATGACTGTGTAAATATCTAACACGAAAGAATTCGTGGTCTTCAATTTCACTTTCTGGAAGGTGACATTGGTACACTTCTAAAGACCAAACACAGTCCTGATGTCATCATTGAATAATTTCACAATGCTTAATAGGCCTTCAAGCACATTATCGTCTTTGCCATATAGTATTATGTCAACCATAGAAAATTGATGTCTTATTTTCTTCTTGTCAATTTTATACCAATACCCTGTTCTGATAACGTCTCTTGTAAGGGGTTTTAGGGCTATTCAGAATATTAGGGGTGAAAGTGTGTCACCTTGAAAAATCCCACATTTGAAGTTTATATTGTCTGAAGAAAGTACAAAATTAGAATTGTATAATTTGAGATTCGGGTTCCAAAACGACATACTATGCTTCAGAAACTTTGAAATCATGGGACAAAATTGAAGATGTCCAGTGATTTCAAGATGCTGTCGAAAATCTTCTTGTAATCAATCCATGCGTAACTTAGATTTCTGCGCTTCTTGTTGCAGTTTTCAAGGATTATGCTATTAACTCCGTATGAGCCTCGATGGCACCCTTTTTGTTCAGTAAAGATAATGTCGTTCTTTTCTATAAATACATATGCTTTGTCCACCAGGATGGATGTTAGAATATCTTAAGTGGTGGATAAACATGTTATGAGCCGATAGATCTTTTTGATTTGGGGGAATTCTTTGGGGGTAGGTAGGTGATAACAAATTGCTAAACAGTCAGGTGTTTTCTTTGGATCTCGCATAATTTCATTGATCATTCAAACTAACATTCCGTTTGCGCATGGAAGCGATCAGAACCAAATATTTGGCACCCTTTCTCTACCGGGGGATTTCCATTTATGGGCCTTCCTCAGTGTCGTTTTTAGGTCTGCTATCCTGATGCCTTCACATGTTTGTTCTTGTAAATTTTGGTAGGATCCTTCTTCGCGTCTAATCCAATCTGTTTTTACATTGTACGTCTTCTTATCACTCCAAATATTTTTCCAAAAGTTTTTAATTCATTCCGTTGGAATGTGTTAGGTTACTGGTTACTTTCGCCTTTCCTATTTCTCTGTAGAATCCTCTGGAATTTGATATGAACAGCTTATTTGGACTCTAAAATTGGTTTCACTTCTCAAATCTTCGTATTTGTTCAGTTTTTGTTTGGAAATTTTATTTCAACGTTTTATTTTTATTAATATCAGTTCTTCTCTTGGTGAGGATCCATATTTTCTCTTCATCTTTGTTCCTTTTCTGGATGCTACATCATTTCCACAGATTAGTTCATTTAATATTGATATTTCTCCTCTCATGAATTCAATCTCTTTTTCAATTTAACTTCTCCAGGTTGGATTTCTTCCCAGGTTTCGTTTTAGTGGTTTTAGTGGTTTTAATGCTTTTCTCGGTGGCATACATCTGGTTTCAATTGCCCTAGCTGATGCGTAAATAATTCCATTTAACTCAGTAAAATCAGGTTTTAATTTTTGCATGATTTAATCTGTTAAATAGTTTCCAATTTTAATTTATTTTTTATTTTGGTTTGTATTTGAGAGTTTATGAATTCGTACTTGTATGTCTTACAACTGCAAGCGTAACCAGAATGTTCTGCTTCATTTCTATCAGAGACTCTCTGTTTTCTTCAGCAAATGTGTGATCTTTAAATACTGTTGTTTTATCACTTTCCTGGCTATCTTTAACAGGTTCTATAGAATTTCTTATATCTTCAGACCTTTGCGTGCTTTGTTCAGATGACAGTCTTTCAATTAAGACAAGTGGCGGGCTATTCTCTTCATCTGATTCTTCATTTCCTTCTTGTGCTATATTTAGTTCATTTTCCGTTGCCTGTTTGATTGCGCTTATTTCACTATCTGTGAGTTTATTATTTCTAAAGATATCCTTCCTAGCATTTGCTAACTTGTTCTCATCCAGATAGAGTCTACTGTCTCGATTTCATGTTCTCTATATTCCGTAAAAGTTTGCAGTGTGTCTCTCTTGTGATGGCCTACATAATGCATAGTAATAACCATGTATTACTTCTTTATACTCTTCTCGGGTCCATGCGTTCCTCTTACATTTTTCATTCTGTGGTGGTTGTTGTGGTAATTTTGGAGTGCTCGAGTTGGGATATTTGCCGTTGAAGTGACCATCAAGGTCTGTATTCAGAGAAGAGTGTGTGCCAGTTGATGACTTTTCGACCTTAACTGGCTTTTCCCTGTGGCACGCGCTTCCAGATTAACCATAGGACAAGCGATTTGGTGTAATGTTTTAATTAAATGATTGACGGTGACATTAGATGGGTATGTTTGTGCAGAGTCAAATTTTGACAGGACACCGCTTCTGTGCATGTGACGTTAGAAGAAAGGTCTGTTTGTTCAAAGTCATCTATTTGACAGGACATCGCTTCTGTGAGGATGACTTTAGAAGGGTCCGTTTGTTTAGAGACAACATTTTGACAGGACACCGCTTTTAAATATTTTGAGTAGGCATCTTTCTCATATCGCACGTGCAAGAGGCTCATAGATCGAACAATCTTCTATATTTCCCTTTGTAGACACGTTTTCGGGAATAACTGTGCAGTGGAGTTTCAAACTCAGTGAATAAATTTGCTGTTTTGTGTCTCTTCGTGGAAAATCATTTTGTTTTTGTTTTGTTTTGGTTCGCTCGCGACACCTGTTTTTTTTTATTTGTGTGTGTCTGTACGTGTGCGTGCGCGTAAAGAATATTCTGATTCATCACTTAAAAAACATTACTGACTAGAAAAGCGGAGGAAGACATGGACAGCAACTGTCATCATCATCATCATCATCATCATCATCATCATCATCATCATCATCATCATCATCATCATCATCATCGTCATGAGCAACACAGTCCAAAATAAAACACACTTGACAGAGAGTGAAACTGATATTCTACTCAACAGCTGGCTTGACCTTTTACAAAAGGGCCAACGCACAAGCGTCATGCCTCAGTGAAGTTGCTTCTAAAATTGTCCTAATTCTTAACAATAGAACTACAAAGCAAATTGAATCTAAGCTAAAACACTTTTCGAATTCCTACCACCTCATTTTGCCACATCTCATCACACTTCAGTTAATATTCTCTGATACTAATAAGCAAAAACAACCCACTAATGACCACATATCAAAATCTACCAACTCCTTGACTACCATGACGACGAATCCCTCATACCCATCACCACCAACATCATTAACGTCACCATTATCGTCACCGACAACACCAGTGCCATCACCAGCATCATCACCATAAGCAATATCACTGACATTGCCATCGTCACCGCCAACAGCACCACCGCCATTATTGTCGATGCCGCAGTCGTCACCAACCTCGTCGACAATTACTACTACTGTCTCCACCACTAAAACCCTTACCAGTCCTTCACCGTAACAACCTGTTAAAAGAATGAATAACAGTTCACCCCAACCAAATTCACAAGGAACAACCTTTACCGCACCTCCAAACAATTGGCACATATCCCACCTTCACAAACAAAACGGAACCCAAAAATCTGCCGTTATTCCCTCCATGAGAGAATGTGTTTGCAACAAGACTGCATTTTCACCCACCTTCCAGGAACTAGACGCATTAACTATGGAACAACCATTAACATAGAACTACATCACACTCCTCCAGCAGAAAGAGAACGGAATCCCAATATCTGCCGCTATTCTCTCCATAAGAAAATATGTTTGCAACAAAGGTGCCCTTTTACCAATTTACCGGGGACTAGACGCTCCATCAGCAAATATAAGGTCACTGAGAAAAGTTGTAATATTGTGAGTGCTCCCCTTAACAGATTTAACCACGCCAAACCTGCCCCTTATCCTAAATCCACAAATCACTACTACCACAATGACTCCATCGCCGATTCCGACTCCGGCAAAAATGGTTTCCTCCCACCACATAAACCGGGGAATACAAAACCAAAACGAAAAAACAAAAGTAAAGGTAACAATAACATAAATAGCGGCCGCATCCAGCAGTGTAACAAGTGCAACAACAATTGCAATGACTCTAGAAGTCAAAATACTTTTTTATCCATGCTCAATCTGGCGAAAGAAATCCAGAGAAGTATCTAACCACTACTACCAACCCAAGGTGAAAAACACTCTCGCCACTGCCACTGAGTACCAACAACAACAATAATAACAAAAGACATGACGTGCAGATCCCGAATATACACAACGGAGATGCTATCTTAACTACATTCATCCTTAATGCCCAAGGTATAAACCCAGCCATCAAGGCCCCAAAATGGAAAATACCCTTCACAGAGGGATTATATTGCAGCACACTTACATCCAATCCCTTTATGTTTCCTTACTGAGACCCACCTAAACTCCTTCATTTAGAGGCTGAACTGAAAATCAGAGACTTCCCTGCCATTCGCGGTGATCGAGCAGGCCGATGAAAGGGTTGAATTGCTGTTTTCCTTCATGATTCCCTCAGCGCAGATGCCAAGGGTCTTTTCTCCAACGGCTACTGCGAATCAGTCTCTGGTCACAACAAGGACCCAGCATGTTGTCGTTGACGGCCTCCACTCAAAACCAGCAAAAGTCAACAGCGGAGTCCCGCAGGGTACTGTGCTGGGTCCGCTTCTCTTTATTGTTTATATCAATGACATTACAGATTCCATTAATCACAGCACAATTAAAATCTTTGCAGATGACTCTAAGCTTCATAAAGTCATTAAGGGAGCACACGATCGAACGATGCTTCAATCAAACCTATGCACAGTAACCCAGTGGGCACAAAAGAAAACAATATGCAGCTGAATGACGAACAGTTTGAGATCATCCACTTTGGAAAAGAGGACACACTTAAACACTTATATACACTACGGTCGGGAGACCCACCTGAACCGTCGGATAATATCAGAGACTTAGGAATAACTGTCGATAGCAACATTAGCTGGAGTGTGCATATCAACAAAAAAGTCGATGTTGCCCGCAAAATGTGCTCATGGATCGTCAGAACATTTCAATCCAGGGATCGTGAAACAATCATCCCTTTCTTCTCCGTGTTCGCTAGGCCCCACTTCTAATACTGCTGCCCTTTTTGCCCCCTACGAGAAACAAGATATAATGATGATCGAATCGCCACAAAGATCAATTACAAAAAAAAAAAAAATAAATGGCATGACGGTACTTGATTATTGGACTAGACTTAAACAGCTGAAAATCTACTCTCCACAAGACCGCCGTGAACGATATGTTATTTGCACCATGAGGAACATATTTCCCGAATGTTATTCAAATGATATTGGTATTATGTTTACAGTTTACCCAAGACTAGGCCACCGAGCAAAGGTCGAGATCACATCACATAAGCACATTGCGACACAATTTCTTCACTGCAAACAGCCCTGCCATTTTCAATGTCATGCAAAAAAAAATTAAAGTAGAAAAAGATTCAACAACTTTCAAACGGTACCTGGACAATTTTCTCTAGAAAATCCAGGATAAACCACCTACCCCTGGATACGTCTCAGCTAACAACAACTCTCTACTTGAATGGTCTATGGTGTCCTGATATAATTAGCTAAAGAACCTCTCTAGGTGGTGCTATTGAGTTAGTCATGGCCTTGGCCCAAAATGGCCGAGTCCGATCTAAGTTATCTACGTTATATACATATATATATATATATATATATTAATAGAGCGTGCGTGTTGCGAATAATAATTACTCATAACACGCACGCTCAATTAAAAAAAAAACATTTATATATAATTTTGTGCGACTTCTCTCCATTGTCTCCGTTTTTTCACCCTCCCCCTGTCGCTTCTTTCCACTCCTGTCTGCCTCTCTCTTGCCCCCACCCTCTCTCCTGTTTCTCTCTGCTCCTGTCTGTCTCTTACTCTCCCACAATTTCTCTGTTTCTGCTCTCTGCTTCTTTCTCTTGCCCCCTCCCACTGCTACTTGCACCGTTCTTTGCGCAGAGTCGAGAATCGGGATCATGTCTTCCTTTTCGTGTCACACGCCAAAGGCAACGGATGGATCTTTCACTTCCCTCGCTATTCTTCCAATCCATCAAGATATTTCATTATGGCGCTCACGTGATTTTTTCATCTCGTTTTCGAGCCAAAGGTTTCTCGCCGTGCTGTTCGTACTATATACTTCTTCCGAGCCATACGGCTTTCTGTTTCGTATACTTATTTCGTAGTTTTGTGTTTCATCCCCGTACGTTTGTATAATCCACGTTTTTGGGGATTTGACTTTCTTACTTTACCACCTCGTTAGAGGTAGGCCCATATCATGGTTTGTATTGTTATTCTAAAATATTGTTAAATTTTAATCCTGATTTTTTATGTTTTTTTTTGTATTTGTACATGGACACAAGCGCATGCGCATAAGGAATAGAATAGACACACACACAGACTTATAGTGACACACCGCTGAGGAGGTCACCGATGTGTGACGAAAGATTTCCGGGACATGAGTTAACATAAGAACTATAATAAACGAGGGAAGAAAGAATATATAGCGTGTGTGTTCATTTGGCAAAATAAATACCAATAAACCATGACCATTCCAAAATATAGCAATATCGGTTTCAACACACGGTTTCACATCAAGTGTCTTGCAACACAAATTGATAAACGTATATATATATATATATATATATGTGTGGTGATGCAAACAGGAAAAATAGAACACAAAAGATGGGTACCGGAATATTTTCTATTACTGTTATCAGAAGCAACAGAGCTACTCAAGGGCCGATAGTTTTGTGCGTAGACACTTATCAAACTTTGATAAGTACCTACGCACGAAACTCTCGGCCCTTGAGTATCTCTGCTGCTTCTGCTAACATTAATAATATATATATATATATATATATGGAGATCCCCTTGCATTGGCTGATTTGGGTGTATTGAAGCGTAGCGTTGTGGTTGTTGGTCAGTTGCTGTTGAATTATGTCGAACAGATACATCATCAGAATTATTTATAGAAATGGAAGTACACGTTGGATAATGTAATCTTAGATACACGATGGTCATGGTGGACACACTTTTGTTCAGAGATCGATCAGGAATGACTTGCAAGACAAGCTATAGCAAAAGCATACACAAACTTTGTAATATCAGAAATTCAATGGAAACATGATAACTATTCGATGCTCAGGTGTAACTCACACATAATACTTTCGAACCAACAGAATATATAAATAAGTTTGTTAGTATTCGTCGCAATTTTATATTTTGCCTAAGAATGAACCCTTACTTCTGGTAGGTGAACGACTTGTTTGTTGTAATGTTGGAGCATGATAATTGGTGATAGAATTAAAATTATTTTACCAAAACGAAAATCGAAAAAGAATATATGTTGGACGCGCACTTGTTTCGATGTGTATTAGGATGTCACTACAACGACTACTACTTATATTGTTAATAAAATTTGCTGGAATGTTCAATAGATAATAAAAAGAAAATTACAATATTTGAATACATTCTTTGTTAGTGTTTGTAAGGTATTCTCCCCACCTCGTAATTAGGAAAATAATCTTTTTATGTATAATTCGTTTAAATGAAATAGAGATGTTTTCGCCGCCAATTTGTGTATATGAAATTATCTTCGAGTCTTCAGAGAGAACATCTTCAAACCTTTAATGAGCTAGTATGTGAGTGTGAATATTACAGAATTTCTACTGGTTGTATATGGAAACGAATACAGTATTTCGTATAATTCTTTATTTCATTCTTTGTTCTTTAGAATATTAAATAAATTAAAGCAGTAATGCTATTTTATGTCTTTGATGTTGTTTACCTATATTTTGTTGCGTTTGCTTTATTTTTCATAACGCATTCAATTAAAGAGTTGCTGCTATTGTCTGCCTATTGGTTAAGTTTGGCTAATTGGTGTTCAAGTTAAACATTTGGCATTTTGATCACTGCGAAATTCGCCTAAAGCAAAATGTATTGCAGTTTCAACTACATAAATGTTGTTTGTAAAGTCGAAATTGAGACTTTACTTATATAAATTTGTGCAAATATATTGTAAATTAGGTAAGCCAAAATCTTCACTAAAGACATACATTTTTGTTTCATATTCTACATGGCCTTTATAATACATCTACACTTTTCACGATAGAATTAAAAGTCGCGTGAATATAGAGAATACACGTATGTTGCAATTTTTTTCTTTGTTTTTTTCTTTGATTATTTTTTTCAGGTATAACATGCTTCTTCTGTTGCTCACCAACCAACAGTTCTACCATAAATTTTTAAAAATCACTGTTTCACTTTTGTTGCTTTGATTATATTCATGGCTTTGATGAGATCCTTTTTCATTGGACGCTTCAGAACATTCCATCGTTCCCCTTTTGATAAATCGACATTAAGGCATTTTCCACGGTTTCCTCAACTTTATTTACCAATTTGCTTCTTTGCTGTGTGGGGAAACCAAGTATTTCTTACATTTTCATATAGAATTTACGACTGACATATTCTCGACAACCAATAGGAAAGTGGTGATACTCTAAATTCCACCCAACTTTAACACATATTTCAGTTAAATTACTGTCAAAACTTCTTTCCGTTCAAAAGCAACAACATATTCTTCTCAAATGATGGTTATCTCTAAAATAAGAACCAATATTGTAATAGCATTTGTCAGAGAGAAAATGGAGTCAGCAAATTATATAAAAATGAATGTTTAATGTTCGATTTCCGCATGGATCTACAATGTATAAAATGGAGTATATGGTACAAACTTTATGGTAATTTGCATATTCTTATATCTACAACATATAAATCAAGGAAGTTTTAAAACTGCAGTGGTGTATTATGAATTGACAAATATGCCAGAAAAAAGATGAAGATTTAATTCCTATTTACCAATTAAAACATTGTATCTGGTTATTCAGTACAAAAATCAAAAGTTACCTGAAAATATTTAACGGAATTAGACAAGAGATTGAATCATTAATTAAACTTCTACTTAGATGGAGAGAAAATATTGATATTCAAAAGCATCATTCAACGCATACCTACTAGATGTAGTGATGATTTTTTTTTATATCCAAACGTGTTGTCCAAGATATATAAAATAGATTTGGTATGTTTTAAATCTAGAAAGGGTTATAAAGACAAATATAACTTTAATCTCCACAAACATATTTCAATTTCTAAATAGCCGAAGAAATTATTTATGACAGATTATTCAAGATTAAGCAAGTTGTAAAAGACTTTCAAATAAGGTTATCGGTAATGGAAAAAAAAAACATTAAGAAATCTTTGTAATTTGACATGCTATATTTGAGAATGATAAATAGTATTAAAGAAAAATTGCAATTGCTTTTCAATTGTGCCATAAATCAGTTAATAGAGACTCAAGTCATAGACAGAAGCGTTCATCTAAATTCTACCAGTCAGATTGATTTCAATAGCCGTATGTATGTATGTATGTATGTATGTATGTATGTATGTATGTATGTATGTATGTATGTATGTATGTATGTATG
>JAOPUL010005855.1:22045268-22056557 GCA_027564515.1 Octopus rubescens | reverse complement strand
ATGTATGTATACACATACATACATAGGTAGGTATGGAAGTGTATATACATGCAAATATATATACGTATATATGTATGTTTGTATGTATAACTGTATATATCTATTTATATATCTGTATATATATATAAGTGTAAATGTATAATTTTAAGTTTTCTTTTATTTACTATATATCTCGATGCAATTTTCGATTTCTCAGATATATTTTTTATTTCAATCCTATTTTTTCATCTCATTCAGCTCTTTCATTCATTCATTCATTGATTCATTCATTTATTCAGTATTTATTTGTTTATTTAATTGTTTATTCCTTTATTCGTGTACTTATTCAAATTTTTCTATTTTGATGCTATTTTCATTTCTGTTTTTTTCTTTCTTTCCGTTTACTCTTTTCTTGTTCCAAACTCAAGAATTGTTTTAAACTTAAATAATTTTTTTTCTGATCAGCAAATGATCAATATTAAATGAATTGCTTTTCACTCTTGAAAAAGATTATATTCTTTAAGTTTTTATTTATTTATTCCTTGTATGTGTTTTATATGTGGTTTTGATATTGTCTATCTTTTTTTTATAATTTTAAATCATTCTTGTGAAATATCTATCGAATATTAAGTAATATCCTTTCGATACTAGGCACGAAGGCCTGACATTTTGGGGGAGGGGAGTAGTCGATTTAATCGACCCCAGTCCGTAACTGGTAATCACTTTATCGACCCCGGAAGGATGAAAGGCAAAGTCGACCCCGGCGGCATTTGAACGCAGAACGTAAAGTCGGATAAATTGCCGCTAAGCATTTTTTCCCGGCGCAGTAACGATTCTGCCAGCTCGCCGCCTTAGAGCCGGTAGAACTATCGCAAAGCAATGTTAGAGCGTCGGAATAAAAAAAAATTCTCATGCTCTAACAATTCTGCTAGCACACCGTTTTTTTTTTGTTTTTTTATAAAGTAGGGTTGGCTAGAAAATAACAATAATAGAGTTATGACGCTTTAAAACTGATTTTTTTTTTTTTTTTTTTCTTTTCAATTTTAGCCAATCACATCCATTCTTTCCTTTCGCAACGTGGCGATATTATATTATGGAATGCGCCATGTTTTATGCAAATTTTGGTTTTTGGGTTTTGTTTAATGCTTCGAAACACGACAATCATATTGTAATTTATTTTTGGGGAAATTAAGAATAAAAATGTTACAAAATCCTAAAAAGATGAATATATTTAATGAAAGAAAAAAAATTAAAGGAAATAACAAAATAACGTTTGCAAGGAAATTACGCGATGCACTACAAGCCCTAACACTAGCCTTAAATTCTAAACCCTAACCTTAAACCTAAAATCCTTACCCTAAAATATGTCCCTAAAATCTTGACCCTACCCCTAAAACCATAATTCCTAACCCTAAAACCCTATCCATAATCTCCAGCGCTGGTTTCAATTGGTTGCTATAGGAACACAACATCGTCTGCTGCATAAGATGTCGAGAATGAATAAATCTGGTTGGCTAAAATTACTAAAAAATCTCAATCGTAACTTTTTTTTTTTTCGCTGCTTTCGCGGATTCCCATGACTCTCTGTCGCCATCCAATTCCATTATTATGATTTTGAATTGGGAGTTTGAGTCATAGTGAATCTTTCATTAGCTGATTATACAACCATGGATGCTAATCCCTATGGAGGCATTGCAATTACTCTCTTGATAGAGCTTGGTGATCCTGACCGTTGATCTTCTAGAATTCCTCCGCTCAGATGAGCTCTTCCGCCACCTCTTCGCAATCCGCCCGTATCGCTGGTACAGTGGCTGAACGGGTGCTATGCCTTACCAAAGAACAGCCCGTAACTATGCAGGGCACAGTGAGGTATTTTCAATTATCTGCGTACCCGGGTATTATTAACTTCTAGAAAAAAAAAATGGTTGGGAGAGTTTAGGGCAGTGGTTCCCAAAGTGAGCGGTACTGTACCCCCTCCCCCCTCGGGCTGTGGAAAGATCCAGGAAGAAAAGTGGGGGTAATAATGGGGTGGCAATGGATGTAAAAACAACAAAATAATGGGTTGATTAGGTTTAAGTTTTATTTGTGAAATACAGTTGTTTTGAATTTGCAGTAGAAAGGGGGTCTATGTTTGTGGTGGGGTATAGGAATGTGGTCCGAGTGCCAAGGTGGTGACTGCCCGTAAAAGTTTGGGAACCACTGGTGTACTAAGTGCAGTTTATTATGGTACCAGCGCTAGTGAGGTTGTTTTTTACACCACTAAACTGCTTTATGATGCCTTTGTTCATTCAAGCTATTATGTCCTAAAAGGGTGAAAGAAGAGAAGAGAGTATGACAGAGAGGAGGAGGAGCAAGGGCAAGAGGGTGAAAGAAGAGAGGAGAGTATGACAGGAGAGGAGGAGGAGCAAGGGCAAGAGGGTAAAAGAAGAGAGGAGAGTATGACAGGAGAGGAGGAGGAGGAGTAGGAGGAGCAAGGGCAAGAGGATGAAAGAGAGGAGAGTATGACAGGAGGAGGAGGAGAAAGGGCAAGAGGGTAAAAGAAGAGAGGAGAGTATGACAGGAGAGGAGGAGTCGAAGGAGCAAGGGCAAGAGGATGAAAGAAGAGAGGAGAGTATGACAGGAGGAGGAGCAAGGGCAAGAGGGTGAAAGAAGAGAGGAGAGTATGACAGGAGAGGAGGAGGAGTAGGAGGAGCAAGGGCAAGAGACTGGTAGAAAGGGAGTAAATGAAAATGAGACACTGGTGGTAGCCACACCTCTGCTGATGAAAGAGAGTGAAGGACGACACATGTGAGTGAATAATGCATAGTATTAGGGAGGGATGATGGATGTGAATAATGAGTGATATGGAGGCAAGGGAGTGATGAGTAATGATTAGCAGCATGGAAGGGTGAAGTTAAGGGGTCTACTGATTATGGATGGATTCGATGCAATCCCTTGTTACCCAAATGTAGATATATCACACATCTCTGTGTCTATCTTTTTTAACAATTTAATGTCTGTTCTGCATGGGTGGACATGTCTTCTTCGGAACCACCTGTTGCCAATCATGATGGTTCTTTGCAGGAGGGAAGTAGTGATATGGGTGGTGGGGATTGAATAGAGATAGATCCAATTCCATCCTTCGTTATACAGACAGTATGGTTCATGAATACAAAAGAAGATGAACGTTAAATGAATAAGAGAATATCAAAAAGGAAGGGGGGGGGGGGTAAATGGAAACTTAACAAGACTAGAATGAGCAAGAGACTCACACATCTCAGTCTTCCTCATGACATTGTTTTAATGTCTGTTTGGCATGGGTGGATATGTCTTCTCCAGCACCACATGTTGCCAATCATTATGGTGTTTTCTGTTAAGGCGGCAAGCTGGCAGAATCGTTAGCACGTCGGGCAAAATGCTTAGCGGCATTTAGACTGTCTTTACGTTCTGAGTTCGAATTCCGCCGGGGTCGACTTTGCCTTTCATCCTTTCGGGGTCAATAAAATAAGTACCAGTTTAAGATGTAATCAACTAAACCCCTCCCCCGAAATGGCTGGCCTTGTGCCTAAATCAGAAACCATTATGGTGTTTTCTGTTAACTCTTTCTTCAGACTCAGCATCTTGAGATCAATCTTTATCACTTCATCCTTTCCTTTTCTCCACAAATTTCATCCACTTTCAGTATAAAACACCATATATGAAATGAAATGATGGGTTACCATACATTTGATTGTTAGTCTTCTTGATCTGGTTGAGCTACGGCTAAAAAAAGAAAAAAGATCCCCTTTGGTCATAAATGACCATGGGTTTGCACCTAAGAAGCTCCCCTCTGAAGCACAAGTCTGGGCAAGGTTGTTTATGGAAAACCAGCAGTCGCCTATGCATACCAGTCTCTCCTCTCCACACCACCGATGTTGTCCAAGGGAAAGGCAAAGGTCAATACAGCTTGGAACCAGTGACATTGCAACTCATTTCTACAGCTGAGTGAACTGGAGCAATGTGAAATAAAGTGTCTTGCTCAAGAATACAACACACAGCTTGGTCTGGGAATCGAACTCACAATCTCACGATTGTAAGCCTGATGCTCTAACCACTGAGCCTGATATTAAATTTGATCCATTAGCATCAGTGTACAACATCATTATAAGCTTTGTCTCTGTTTTCTCTCTCTCTCTTTCTCTCTCTCCCCCCCCCTCTTTCTCTCTCATTTTTTTAAGGAAGGAAGAATTTTTCAAATTCAATATTAAAATTTGAAAGATCTGCTTGGGATTCATCCATAATAATTGTTTGTGACATTCTGGAGCAATTTTAATCTGAGAATTATAAACATCCTTTTAAAACACCTGTTCACTTCTTACCTAAACTCATTCTGTAAAGAATGGGAAGTTTTACTTTTATAGCTATTTACTCTATCCTTCTCGAATATTAATTCAAAACTGATATCTAAAAGACCAGAATCATGCAAAACCAGTGAGAGGCCATCTAATTAGTTAATCATCTCCTAAAAACAATAAGAAAATCTCTCAAAAATCATATTGTCATCTTGCAACAGATAAAAATACAATGACTCATTGCATAATATATTGTTAGATACACTGTATCTGAAAGAAAGATGGGGTAGGCATGACAGGAATGCCTTTAGTTATGTCTCCCTGATCAGCTTTGGTTTGGAATTAAACCACAACTTGACTTCATGCTCTAATTCTGATGGGAATTATAAAAGCAGATTAGCTTGATTAATCCTTATGAAATTAGAAACGTTTTGCTTTTTAATGTACTGAATAATGTAATCTTCTTTATTATAGCTGGCTAATATTTATGAATGAGTTTGTAAGGGCTAAACGATAAGATCTGTGTATGTATTAAAAGTGAAATAAATGTATATGGCATTATACTATAGTTTATACTACAGGATACCATTAGTGAGAAAATTCAGATAAATCCAAGAAAAAAAAAAAAAAGATTTTGTCAATGATTTGGCACTAGTTTCCAATGTAATGCATACATTATCCGTTTTTCACATAAATATTCCTTTTAAATGAAAATTCCCTACTAAAAGTTAAGCTCTGCAAGAATTTTGATGAAAGTTAAAAGCTTTGCACAATTTCATTTGTGACATTTCCTATGTTAGTTCAATAACCTTATTGCTTCTCTGAATTCAAATTCTTTATTATTTTTCTGGGTTCTTTTAGATTTAGCAATATTTTCCTATTGTGTAACATTTCTAGATCTTTATTTGTTAAGTCCAAATAGAGTACAATGTATAATTTTAACATTATATTGAAAAACAGGCATATAAAACAAATGAAAAATTATGTTAAATGTATTTTAAAATATAATTGTATCCTATGCGTTTTAGGGTTAATTGTGATTATCTATTCTGTAGCATATATATATATATATATAATGTACATCTTTATTAATTTCTTTTTCTCATAATATAGGCGCATGTGTGGCTGTGTGGTAAGAAGCTAGCTTCCCAACCACATAGCTCTGGGTTCAATCCCACTACGTGGCACCTTGGGCAAGTGTCTTCTACTATAGCCACGGGTCGACCAAAGCCTTGTGAGTGGATTTGCTAGACGGAAACTGAAAGAAGCCCGTCGTACATATATATCTATGTGTGTGTGTGTCCTTGTGTTTGAGTTTGTCCCCCCCCCCCACTGCTTGACAACCGATGTTGGTTAGTTTATTTCTCCGTAATTTAGCAGTTCAGCAAAAGAGGTCAATAGAATAAGTACCAGGCTTGAAAAATTAAGTACTGGGGTTGATTCATTCATTCGACTAAAAGTTCAAGGTGGTGCCCCAGCATGGCTGCAGTCTAATGACTGAAACAAGTAAAAGATAAAAGCTATGCACTCGATCAATATAAGCTATTATCCAATATTGTTTAGTATTAATGTAACTTGAATAATAATCCAGACTGTAAATTAAAACATTTTAAAGAATAAAACAAATGTCAAATGTTTAAATGTTTATCTATTTTACATCTCAAGGTGGTAAATTTATATTTAAAAAAAAAAAAAATTAATAATGAATCTTTTTGTGTGATTCTTGCATTCTGTAAGGTTATTAACCGATGGGAAAACATTCTTTAAAAAAAAATATAAGTTTGAAATTATTGGCATGAACAAAATTTTGACAAAACTTTCAAATTCATTGATTTTTTAAAATTTATATTTTTCATGCTTTAAATTTGATAATGTTATATTTTGTACAAATAAGTTAAATTTAGCACAAATTTCATGAAGTAAAATGCATGATATCAAAGTTTTCATTGCTCTTTCTGAAACCATAAATGATAATTCTGTTACATAAACCATCTCTTATGGTAGAGAAGCCATCAATTTTCTTGATGTTACATAAACCATCACTTCCCCTTATGGTAGAGAAACCATCAACTCTCTTTATGTTATATAGACCATCACCTCCCCACCTATGGTAGATAAACCATCAACTCTCTTTATGTTATATAGACCATCACCCCCCCCCCTTATGGTAGATAAACCATCAACTCTCCTGATGTTATATAAACCATCACCTCACCCCATGGTCTTTCTAAAACCATTAATGATAATTCTTTTTTTTATTTTATTACTACCCACATTAAGTAAAAAGCAACACATTCACCCACTGGCAATGAGAAGCTGATTATTGCTAGGACCATCTTTGTCTTTTAGCATTTTGGGTTTGATGAAATAAATCCCATATTGAGGTTGATAAAATAATTGCCAAATAAGTATTGAGCCAGTTAATAAACTATTCTTTTCCTTTCAAATTTGTGGTTTGTGTCAGTGTAAGAAATCATTAACCTTTTAGCATCCAAACCAGCCATATTCAGCCCAAATATTTTACCTATTTTTATGTTGAAACCAACAAGATCTGGCTTCTTACACATACCCTACAATGTCATTCTAAAAATATAGTCATATCATTGAAATCTCATAGCTACGATATAATGTATGATTAATTCAAAACAATATGGATAAATAAGCAGAGTAATCTGAATGCTAAAGGGTTAAAATTATACACGTTTATGGAGCATGGGCATGAAGTGATGGTTTATATAACACAAGGAGGGTTTATGCATCGTAAAGAAAGGTAGTGGTTTTTGTAGCATGAGAGGAAGTGATGGTTTATATACCTCAAGGGGAGGGGGGGGGGGTAGTGGTTTATGTGACCTGAGAAGTGAGGGGTTTATCTATCATATTGGAAGGTGATGGCTTATGTGCTATGAAGAGAAGTTTACGTAATGTAAATTGAGGGGAGGTGATAGTCTGTGCAACATAAGGAGAATTAATGGTTCATGTATGATAAGAATAGGTGATGGTTTATGCAATAGAAAGGATTTATATATTGTAAAATGATGGTTCAGATTAGCCATCAGCTCTTCTTATGACAGGAGATGGAAGAGTGATGGTTTATGATAGGTCGTGAGAAGAGGTGATAGTTTATGCAACAGAAGTGATTTATCTAATCTATTAAAAAAAAGAATGTGTGTGTGTGTATATGTGTGTGTGTGTGTATATGTATATGTTACCTTCTAGCGCCAAAACCACCAAACCGTTTTTTTTTTCAAACTTCACACCCTCATTGCTTATGTTTACGGGCAGGTTTTAAGTATAAAATGGTTTCAAAGTTCAACTGCGTAAAAGAGGAAAACCACGTACAACTGGTAGTTTTTCCACTTTTCCCTCTCCTACTCATGCAATTTTCCACCGATTTTCTTCAAACTTATTGACCGCATTCAAGCTTTTTTGTCGGAGCTATTGCAATGTAGTTTGTTAGCTTGCAATCCTCAGTTTGTTAGACAACAAAGCTTGGGTCTCACACAAATTTTACCAGGTTTATCCAGTATTTTATCCAGTATTTTATCCAGTAATTTATTCAGTATTTACTGGATAATACATCAATGCAGGTAGCATTCAAGATTAGAGATTTGCATCCTCAGAACACGAAGATTGTCATGCCTCTGGTATTTTATTATCTCTTAAGTTTAATTCCATCGGCACTAGTTGCAATGGAAGAAACAGTTGTGTCCAAGCTATACTTACCGAAATCATTGCAACTTTGGTCATAGTTCATTTTCAGATGTTATCTAATTGTTTTAGAACCTATTTTCAGATTACAAATTTTTAAGTTTCTTTGTGGAATCTCCATTAATAAATTTATCTGTATATGATGCAGGTATAGCTGTGCAGCAAGAAGTTTGCTTCCCAGGTTTAGTCCCACTGCATGGATCTTGCCTTGACTTTATATGATAGCTGTAAATGTATGTCACCAATTTTTTGTGAAAACATACCTGGCCATGGTAAATATTATCTTACTCAGAAACAGGTGAGGGCTGGTGACAGGAAGGGCATCCAACTGTAGAAAATCTGCCTCAGTAAATTTCATCCTACCCATGCAAGTATGGAAAAGTGGACATTAAATGATAATCATGATGATGATGATAACTGTTCTCTATGACATTTAGTGTTGGGTTATATTGCATACTTGTATTGCATTATTATTTTCATTTGCTAATATTATACACATGACAACTAATGTAAATAAGAAATAGAAAATATGTCTAGGACTGAATAGGAATTCATTTTAACTGAAGTTTGACATTATGACAAACCAACTGAAAGATTTGAATAACATCTTTAACATTGCCATTTAACATTGACAGTTGTATATTTATTTTTCCATATTATATCAAACTTCAGCTTCTCTCTCTTCCTTAGCTATATTCTCTTCTGTTTGTATCTTCTGTCATCCCCAGCCCTCTTAGATTCTAACTTAGTCTTTCTCTTTTATTAGAAGGTCCAGTAGGAGTTAAATATTTGGTATATGGACCTAATAACATTCAAGTATTTCTCTTCTATATATTCAAGTCTATTTTCTAAACGAATATCAATCATTTTGTTCCACTGAATCAGTTTCTAAATGTAAAAATAAACGTATTCAGTTGCTAAAGTGTTGAATTGCACTTCACTAAAAATAGATATTCAGACAAGACATCAATCAGTAGTTCTGAAAATAAATAGTTACTTATTTCTTACTATTGTGCTTGTTTGGTTTATTTCCCTTGTCCCACCCTTCCAAACCCATCAGTATTTTTCCCCTCTGAATGAGCTCAATAAAGAAAAATTAATTTAAGTAGATAAGAAATAAACTGGTTTAAAGATAATTTTTATTATAAAATTCAGAAGCAAATAAAATAAAAACAACACAAATAATGTTAAATCTGTGGGTGTTCTTTAGAATCTTTACAAATTCTAGATGAATCTGTACTATTTGCAGTTAATAAATTTTACAATAACTTGTCAATATTTTTTAAGGTAGCTATGCCAGCATGGAGAACGGACGTTAAAGAATGATGATGATGATGATGATTTCAAGTTATGGAATCACTTCCTGGTTGATTACAAAAGACACAAAACAAACCATTTTAATGGTAGAATATTTTTGATTTTGGTTTGTTTCTTTAAAATGTTGTGTTCTTTTTTGTTCCTTTGTTTATCATAGACTTTAATAACATTTCTTTTAAAACAAAATAATTTTTTTTTAAACAAAATTTGATATGATTCAAATCTCAAAGCATTGAATTGGGTAGTATTAGTTAAAAGAAATACTAATTAAATATTTAGTTTCTTTTGTAACTCACAGGAAATTCTTTTGTTGAAGATGGTAATTTGAATTCTGTAGTTTGTTTAAAATTCTTTAGTTAACATTTTAGGTTTATAAATAAATTTGCATTATCAGACATGTCTTTCAAAGCTTCCTGTCTTGATGACGTATAGAAAAATATCTATCATATGTACTTTTACCCCGATATACATGTGTGTATGTGTGCATGTGTCTAGTTAATTAATTGTATATACCTATATAACTACTGACCTAAATAAAATTGAGTTTTCAAATTGAAAACTAATGATGCCTATTTCTGCAATGATAAACTGAATGAGTTTCAAGATTACTTAGTAAGTGAACTTCGTTATTCTTATCTCAGTTAATGCTACCATAACTTACAGGTAGTAATGACTGGATGGTTCTGTAGAGAAGTTTTCTTTGAATTCTATATGTATTATTTCACTTATAAATCTTTTGAAATTTGTTTGTTATTGGTTAGGTGTAGATGTGGGACTTGTACCTATAGCTTTTACAGGATCTCCGACGCTGGTGAGATCTAGGAGGTTAGCATTATTCTTTAATAATGGCAATTCAACAACTTCAGGAAAAACATGTGGAGAGAATATATATGTGCCAGTCACATGTTAAAAACACCTGTGCCAGTGACACATTAAAAACACCCATGCCAGTGACACATTAAAGGCACCTGGTACACTCACTGGAGTGGTTGGTATTAGGAAGGGCATCCAGCCATAGAAACCAAGCCAAAACAGAGTTGGTTAGCCTCTAGTGTAGATAAGGCTTGTATAGATAACAAAAGGAAACAATAATCAATTAATAAAGTTTATGAATCTAACATATGTTGTCCCATATCGAACTAAGGCAGAAATTCTAAGATGATTGCTACTCTACAACTTCACTATATAGCAACAAATGTTGCTTATTATGTGGGATTTAAGTCCGAGAATGAAAGGAATGGAATAGTAGCTAAGTGCTACACGTGTTTCAAACAGAGCGTCGAATGTATATTATGTAATTTTAAGGTGCTACATAATTATTCTGTGTTATTTCTCATCAGGTACTTTTCACCTGTTAGTTAGAAATTCTTTGCTTTCATGAATGCACCAAGAGAAATCATTGAGATAGAATGGGGTGTGATTTTTCAAAAGGTCACTTCCTTATCTTTATAAATGAATTTGTGGGGTGACTTCAGATAGTTCTTAGATGATCAATATTTTCACTATATTGTTCTAAAGCTGAACAAAAGGCACCGTAGTGGAAGCGTCAGAATACAAGATTGAATGTTAATTGCATAAAGATAATGTGTGGAAAAGAGGGGAAAGGGGGAAGATGAGACATAATAAAGTGAAAAATAAAACAAATACCAAATATAGTGCTGTTTGTAAATTTCCTGTACTCATGTTACAGATGTTACTACAGAAAATGAAGGTAAACAGGTGCACCAGTGCACATTATACTAATATAAAAAGAATATACATATATGCCATCACACATGCATACACTCACGTGCACATACATATGCATACACGCACGTGTTTGCATATATATATATATATATATGCACACGCACATACTCTATGTGTTTATACATATATATATATATATATATATTCACTTCTATACTGGGCACAAAGGCCTGGAATTTTGGGGGAGGGGAGTAGTCGATTTTATCGACCCAGTTCGTAACTGGTA
>JAOPUL010005855.1:21341232-21347494 GCA_027564515.1 Octopus rubescens | reverse complement strand
TGCCACGCAGTGGGATTGAACCCAGAACCATGTGGTCGGGAAGCAAGCTTCTTACCACACAGCCACGCCGCGCCTATGTTTGTATGTATACATAAATACACATGTTTGTATGTATACATAAATACACAACTACTCCAGATCAATGTATAAATCATGTATGTTTTCACATACGCATCCTTTATAATACCATACTCTCAAACACTTTACATATACACTCTCATTCACACATACTCACATATTATTTATGTTTGTACTTTCACACTCCTGTTCAAACAGTAGTTTTTTTGGGGTGGGGGCGTATTTTAACGACATTACTTTTGATGTATCTGTTTTTTGTTGTTTTTTTTATTTTTTGTTTTTTTTTGTTTTTTTTGTAAACAATCTTTTTAATTTTTACACTGTTGATTTTTATCTTTAGGCTTTGATGGCTTTGTTTGTCTTGGCCTCAAAAGATGGCTGGGTTAGCATAATGTACACAGGCTTAGACGCTGTTGGTGTGGATCTACAGGTAAGATTACTCAATGTTTTATTTTCAGGCCATAAATAATTCACACTTTGGACAAATATTTTAATACCTTGTTTATTGTTATTACAACTTCAGTGTAGAGGAGGGGGAGAATTATGCTTTTAATCCCATATTGTAATTCTAAAAACATGTAAAAGGAAAAAGAAGAAAGACAGAGAGAGAGAGAGAGAGAGAGAGAGAGAGAGAGAGAGAGCGATGGGGGATAACATAAAGTAATTTATATTTGATATTCATTGCTCATCCTGCAGCAGATATTGCTGAAATGTTAAACATTTATCAAGTTTCTAATCTCTTTTGAGAGTAAATATGTGATGGGAATATCCACTGAATCTTTGCTTGATGTTTCAGTTGATTCTTTTATTTGATTCCAGTGAGTTGGCAGAGTGAAATAGTTAACCAGTTCCTCTACTGATTTTTTTTTTTTTACATTTTTTTCTGTAATTTATTTATTTTTTAGTCAATTACAATGTAAGAAAATTTCATCAAATTTTCATTTCATTTTTTATTTTTTTAAAGTTTATAATTTTTTTTTCTATTTTCAAAGATTCTACAATTTATTATCTGAGGAAAGAATTATTGAAATATTAAATAAATTATATCATATTATATATGTGAATTTGGAGCATCTATATAATTGTAAACATTTTGCTCCTGTTGTACACATGTATACAAAATTACTACAGATCAATATATTTCATAATTGAGATGACTATCGCTCATAGAAACATTTCTAACTCATGCAGACATGAAGAAAAATTAAACATTAAAGGTGAGAAGAAAGAGTAGACAATAATGATGATGGTAGATGTTGTTTTAGTGATGGCTGTAATAGTAGTAGTTGTTGTAGTAGTAGTAGTAGCAGCAGTTCTTTGTTTAAGAACTAAGAACATCAGACTACATCAAATTAATTGCTAAAGTGTTCCTGGAATACCTGTGGAGAAAAATAAACTACAAACTGAAATACTATTCAGTTTGATATTTAGTCTAAATGTCTGCTTAATATAAAATTGTTTTAATTACTGCATAGGAATTTGTAGAATTTAATGTTTGCCATTTGCCAAACAGCTTAAGTAGATTGTAAGGAACTAAAGCAAGTTTACAAAGAAAATCACAGAACAAATTTAAACTCTATTTTTCCTATGATCCTCTTTTATTTTGCCTTTTACATTACTTTGGGGTCAAATTTAGTTGAAATCATTTACATTTTGAAACTTGATTAACACAGTTTCACCACAATTAAAAGGTTGAAGACAAAACTGTTTGTATTTATCATAGTTCTAATATATAAATTATAGTACTTTAGGCAATCTTCTCCTTAATGTTGATGTTACAATGTCCATTGTCTATGAATGTATTATCGTAACTTGTTAATAACTCGATTCTTGTCTCTTTCATATTAAAGTTTTATCCATAGTGTAATTCTGAAATATGCTTTCAGGCAAATTCTTACATTGTGCCCTGAAATGATTATGATTTAAATTTTGACAAATAAAATTACTGAAGATAAAAGTGAAATTAAATAGTATTTAGTACCTCACTGTAACAACCTGTATGTAGCAGTTAATATAATTTCATCTGAACATCACATTACAAATCCAGAGAAAGCTATTGATTTGGCAAGCTAGAGAGTTAACAACACTCACATGATTTGCATGGTCTACATATAGCTGTTAAATCAGCAGAGACATACATAAGAGTACCAGTTACTACATACACAAAAACAGTGTAAATCATATCCAGACAAGCCAATTTCAATGCAATTTCAGTAGAATTTCTCTGGAATTGGATGCAGACATAGCTATGTGGTTAAGAAGCTTGCTTCTCAACTGTATGAGCTTGGGTTCAGTCCCATTGTTTGGCACCCTGGGTGTCTTCTACTATAGCCTTGAGCCAACCAAAACCATGTGAGTGGATTTGGTAGGTGGAAAATGAAAGAAGCCTGTCGTATATATATCTATCTATATGCGTGTTTGTGTGTACCTTTATTTTGACATCATGTGATGGTTGTAAATGATGTTGTGTGTTTCCACTCTTCCCAAGCCATGGGAATTTTGAGGGGAGCAGGCTTAACCGATACCATAAACACTAGCAGTTGACTAGCACTTTATTTTATAGCTCCTGAAAGGATAACAAGATGGCCATGGCAGGATTTGAATGCAGGTTGTTAAGTGCCACAATGAATGCCACTAAGCATTTTTTTCCAACAATTCTGCCAGTTTAATGATAATATATTATAAATCATCTCCTCTATATAAATGAGTTAAACCTACTTGGGAATGATGGTATCCCACTGGAGAACTTATTAAGAACTGTGCATGAATTCAGTTGTAATATCGTAATTAGTATTGGATTAGTCAAATTATCCAGAGCTGAAAAGAGGCAAATCAATTAAAACTGAAAACATTCAATTAGATTTAGAACTGGAAATGATATAATTAGAACAGAACTACTTATACAATACTTCAGAGTAATGAAACTGATAATATATGACTCACAAAATAGAAGGCTAGATAAGAGTACTACATCATCATCCATCATATGACTGGGTGAATTGCCTGGACTAGTGCAACTCTTCCATGCCAGATGTCCTGATTGAGCAATGTAGCATGAATGTCTGGCCTGGGTCTTAGTTACATTGGACTTTTGCTAGCTGAAATATCTCATCTATGCATGCCTCAATTGCAAATGGTAGCAGTAATTCGCTAACTGAACTAGTTGATTCTGGCCATTGACAGTTTATTGTCTGTACATCCACTCAGCATCTAGTGATATTCTCTATTGATTCAATAAGTTTATATACTGAAATAGCTTACATCCACCATGCTGCACCCCATGATTTCAACATACCCTGACTCAGGTGGTTACATGCTATTTAACCCATATCTGGGACCCTAACAAGATGCTACTTCTTGGGGTCAAGGTTGACCTGGAAACAATAGTGGTTAAGAGGTTATTCCACACTCCTCAGAACTCTGGAACTCCCAAAGTCCCCATACTTGATGCAGTTTAAAGTCATACCCAGGACTATAAGCATAGCACAGAAGAATCACATTAATATTGATTTCAAATTCTGCTACAAGGCCAGCAAGTTCAGAGGAGGGTAAGTCGATTACATCGACCCCAGTGTTCAACTGGTACTTATTTTATCAACCCCCAAAAGAATGAAAGGTAAAGTCGACATCAGCGAAATTTGAACTCAGAACATAAAGACGAATGAAATTCCACTAAGCATTTTGTCCAGTGTGCAAACAATTCTGCCAGCTCACCACCTTAAGAGTCATAATAATATTACAAACTGAACTTAATGCTAGAAATAAAAAAATAGGCATAAATACACTAGCCTTCTCAGTTATAAACTATTGCTAATATGTTATAAAATGGAATTTACATGATATGAAATGTCTAGATAGGAAAACTAAGCTATTCAGTGGATTCCAAACCAACCACCCTGAAGTTAAGACACACTTTTAAGGTATATCTTAACTGCAAGGAATGAAGATGTATGGTATATATAATTCAGGAACATCAAGTACCCTTGATGGTACTGTAAAAATTTGCATGAAACTATTAAAAACACACAAAAAAAGCAGCAACAACAATAGTAATAATGGTTTCTTATTTTGGCACAAGGCCAGCAATTTTGTGGGGTGGGGAAATAGACGAAACTATCAACCCAGGTACTTGACTGATTCTTTATTTTATCCTGGAAGGATGAAAGGGAAATAGACCTCAGGCAGAATTTGAACTCAAAATGCAAAGAGCCAGAACAAATACTGCAAAGCATTTTTTTTTCCAACACTCTAAAGATTCTGCCAAATCACTACCCTTGAATAATAATAATAATAATAATAATAATAATGAATGCCCTGATGCAGTACCAGGCAGTGGCTCTCATGGCTTCTGATCTTAACTGATTGGAAGTGTTATTATGTACATGTTTTGTCTTGGGTAAAAGATGGGCTACAGCAAATATTCTGCTCAATACCACAGATTTGCTTGTCAGTTGCTTGACCTTAACTAGTTGAGTATGTCCATTAGTGGCTGACAATATGTGCATCTCTGATCATGAGCAGAAGTAGTGGGGGAGTATCATGGCCATGTGTTGAGAGGAATTCGTTGGGGGTTGAATAATTCACCCATGGAAACATGGGTGTTTCGTTCATCATCCTTAAACAAAACCTTATTCAGAGACCTTTTGAGCGGGATGGGCTAATCCACCTGAAGAAAAATTCTAACTGTGCCCCCACCTGCAAGGTCATATACTGTTTATCTTAATATGAATCACCATGTCGTGCACATATGATTGTGATACATGTGCCTGGTGTACCCTTATCAGACAGGTAGTCATGATGGATATATTGGGCTTTGTATATTTGTACCCCAGTGTCACTGTGATGGCATGCACTGTTCTCTTACTCAATAATAATAATAAGCAGACCATATTTGTGCAGTCACTCATGTAAATATGACAAATATATTTCATAACAAAACAAAATTATATGAAATGTGAAACAGCATGATAGTCAAACAGTTCATTCTGTAAAACAATATTTAAATGTTTCAAACCTTCTTTAGTAAATCATGTGCTAGATATATATCTGCTTAATGACAGAGCATTTAATCTCAAAACCAATTACTGCATTAACATTTTAGCATTTAAACCAGCCATATCAGATCCAAATATTCTACCTGTTTTATGTTCAAGCCAACCTAATCTGCCTCTTACACCTACCCTACAATATTATTCTAAAAATAAACAATCACATCATTGAAATCTCAAAGCTATGAAATAGAGCATGATCAATTCAAAACAAAGCGAATAAAAAAGCTTTACATTTAACAGGGTAATCTGAATGCTAAAAGGCTAAATATCTCAAATGAGTTGTTTTTAAGATAACTAGCAGGCGGGTGTTTTGTTGAACTAGTTGCTCGGGTGTTTTGTTGAACATTGCAATAGCTCTGACAAAAAAGCTTGAATGCGGTCACTAAGTTTAAATTGCAGGAGTAAGAGGGGGAAAGATGGTAAATATCTGTTTTACGCAGGTTTCCCATTTTACGTGGTTGAACTTTGAAACCATTTTGTACTTAAAACCTGCCCATAAACATGAGTAATGTGTGTGTGAAGTTTGAAAAAAATCGGTTGAAAATTGTAGAAACTAACTGGTTAAACACTTACACACAGACATCCACTGTTTTATATATATATATATATATATATATATATTGTGTAATTATACATGGCAGAATTTCAGCTATCTCTGTCTACTAAATCTTTTTGCAAGACATTGAACTAAATTGTTCAGTATTTTCAGAGGTTTTTGAAACAAGGGCAGTGTATTTCAACAGAAATATGGTAACAAAACGTTTAAAGTCATCTAAATTAAAACCTATCAAAATTTCATGTTAATTTGTGTTTCAAACACCAGCTTAATAATGACACGGTTATTTTCTTTAATTCTTTGTTATGTTTCAAGATTAATTAAAACAGAGGCAGTGTATTTCAACAGAAATATGGTAACAAAAGGGTTAAATATGTTATTAAAGCATGACTTGTTCTATTTTTGTGAACATGTATGGCCTAGTGGATAGGGTGTTGGCTTCATAATCATAAGGTTGAGGGTTTGATTTCCCAGACTGGGTGGCACATTGTGTCCTTGAGCAAGATGTTTCAGTTCATGTGGCTTTAGTCTACTTAGCTAAAAACGAGTACCTGTTCAGTGTTGGTGCAACCTTTCC
>JAOPUL010005855.1:21333732-21338732 GCA_027564515.1 Octopus rubescens | reverse complement strand
TCACACCTGCAGACTTTTCTATGAGGACACTTAAAAGATGAAGTTTACTGTATAAAATCATCAATAGTCAATGAATTTTGGGGCAGTCATTGAATGAAAATGCACACAAATACTAAATGAAATGTTTCTTGATGTTTGTGATTCCATTCCTTTGTGTTATCAGCAGTAAGTACCCAAACCAGAATGGTCATCAGTTTGAAAACAGGCATTCAAAAAAGAAAAATTTGATTGTGTCTGTAGATTCTGTTAAATAAAAAAAAACCCAGATATATGTTTTAACAAACTCTGACTTTAATGGTTTCTGATTTAGGCACAAGGCCAGCCATTTCGGGGGAGGGTTTTAGTCGATTACATTGACCCCAGTGTTAAACTGGTACTTATTTTATCGAATCCGGAATGATGAAAGGCAAAGTCGACCCCGGCGGAATTTGAACTCAGAACGTAGAGACGACTAAATGCCGCTAAGCATTTAGCCCGGCGTGCTAACAATTCTGCCAGCTCGCTGCCTTAAACACTGACTTTATAATCATTCAATGTGTGTATACATATTTTGGGGGGACAAACCTGTGTATGTGTGTGAATATATATTATTTTGAAAAAATAGGTAACATGACTAAAATTTCTTTCACTAGTAAAGTAGCTATATAGTTATTCATTTGATTGTCTACAGAATTCAAAACTGATCATTATACAAATATGAAAGTAGATTTTCCATTATGTTTATTCTTTACTTTGATCATTTGGCTTGAAATCAATTGGTTTGCAACATTGATTTTCATTTTTCCAGTAAAACAGGAAAATAAATGTCACACACTGAAATAAACTACACAGGTATTATTTGCAGTACTGTTATTGGTATATAAACAATTGAATAATTAGATTAAGCAACATTGGTTGAGTAATAGAAATATTCCTGAAAGCTGTATGCAATAATCAGACCACCTTATGTTCTGAATCTAACTTTTTTCAAAGTTGACTTTGAATTTCACCCCCTAAGGCAGTGGTTCTCAACCTTTTTTTTGTTTACCTATGAACCCCTTTGGTTCCTATTTTACTCTTCTGGACATTAATAAACATTTGATGTTTAAAAAAGTCTAATAATATTGTTATAATTAAATATTATTAAGAATTGTATTAAAAAATTGTTGAAATATTTTGTGTATCATAGAAGTATAACCAATTTGTTGCACATAAATTTTAGCAGCAAAATTTTATGTGGACCCCCTGTTGAGAACCACTGCCATAAGGTGTTATAAAACAAATACCAGTAATTCACTGAGGCTGATTCAAATGACTGTGTCCTCTTCTCTACAATTGTTTGGCCTAGTACTAAACCTTTGGAATCAATATCTAGCTCATATTCTCACAGTGATTTATCCTGTGCTGGCTTTAGGTGACAAATAGGATAGAGGAGAGACATTAAAATACTGTACACATTTGTTTTTATTTTGTTTTATAGCACAGATTGTCTGTCATTTATGCTGCATTACAGTAAACTAATGTCTATGAGAGGGAAAATTGATCTCATCAGAAAATCCTTGCAGTTATCTGTCTGACTATTATTGTGATTATACAAATTCAAGATTTATTGTGTAATTTTCTTTTGCTATTATCACGACTTCCACCACCACTGCTGCTGCTGTTGTCGTTGTCATCATCATCATCATCATCATCATCATCATTGTCACCATCACCACTGCCATCACTGTTGTCATCATTATTGTTGTTATCATCATCATCATCATCACCACCATTACCACCACCACCATCATCATCATCATCATCATCATCATCTCTGTCATAATCATCATTAACAACAAGTGCAGGAAACGATAACTGTTGTGCTTTGACCAAGTTCACCCTGCTACCTGCCTGCCTCCTATTTTGGTCACTACCAAAATAGATTGAACTACCACACTAAGCTATTCCTATCTCTTATACGTAGCAACAGGTGTCACATCCATCAGATGCTTATATTTAAAAAAATGGGTGGGGATGGGGAGGGGTAGGACCATGTTACAGAATGCAAATTGATATAGTTTTTGCCCATCAAGAAATACAGAATTTAAGGAATTACCCATCAATAAAACATGTTTTCTGTCCCATCCTCCAAATGAAATGAAGAGCCCAAAGCTGTTTTTTTTTTCCACACCTTTATAGTATCTGAACTTACCGAACTGTCCCATACCAGGAGATTACATCACTAGTTCCTTCAACATCATCATCATTACAATACTAATTATATTGATTTAAAATTTTGACACAAGGCCAGCAATTTCGAGGAGGTAGGGGTAAGTCGATTACATTGACCCCAGTGCTCAACTAGTACTTATTTTATTGACACCGAAAAGATGAAAGGCCTAGTTGACTTTGGCGGAATATTTATATTGTTTACATTGGTTGACAACAATACAGCTAAGGAATTGATTAACTTACACAGCTTGTGTTTTGTGCATTCATAAATATGAAAAACTAAAAGAACTATTGGAATATATATATATATATATGAATATGTATTCATTCTTTAGTAGTTCTCTCTCTCTCTCTCTTTCTATACACACACACACACACATACACATATGTCGTATGCTACTGTTTCAAAACATAATAGCTATGGGATTCTACTTTGAAATGCAAACATAATAAAGAATAAACTCTTTGTAAACCTTAAAATATTTATAAGTAGTGGGTAAACTCAAAGAAAAGTTTAATTTCAGAATGTGTTGTCCCTATTTTAACTTGACCGTCTGAGTCAGTGTCCTTTTTCTTTTGTTTTCCATTTTTTTTATTTTTTGTGCTAGTAAAATATTGGTTTCGAATTTTGGCACAAGGCCAACAAATTCAGGGGAGGGGTAAGTCAATTACATTGACCCCAGTGCTCAACTGGTACTTATTTTATCGACCCTGAAAGGTTAAAAGGCAAAGTTGACCTCAGCGGAATTTGAACTAAGAATGTAAAGAGAGATGAAATGCCACTAAGCATTTTGCCCGGTGTGCTACCGATTTTGCCAGCTTGCTGCCTTAGATGCTTGTAAAATATTGAGATTAGAAATCAAAAGATCAAATTCATAAATGTTTAAAATGAAACACTGCTCCACGATATCCAAAACAATAAACAACTAACTAATATTGCCAACTTATCAATAAAACTATTTTTTTATAATTTTCTTCTTCCTCTTCCAATTTATAGTGTATAAGAATTATGAATGAAGGGCTAGTGTGTGTGTATGTAAATATATGTATATATATATCCTTTAAGTTCGTTAATGGGAAACGTTTTTGAGTATGCACAGGAAAAGCTTCTTTTCCAGTTACCACTTATTATTCCCATCATCCAGAGTAATTTTGTGGGATGGTTATAAGTCCCGGTGCCACTATAGCCTAGGGTAGGTATAGTAAAAATGAGAACTATTGGATGGAATTCATAAATACTTTACTGCATTGCTATGTTCGTTTCTACAAATCATATGCTCCTTGTGAATGCATCCCCATCCATAACATATCCCAAGTATGACTTGTAATATCCATGGATTCCTTGGGGAGTTGTTATTACATACGTTTGTTTCCTCAGGCAAATCCAGATTTGCCTGAGGAAATGAATGTATGTAATAACAGCTTGGGTGTTGTTATACACTGCTGGTCACAGTGTGCTTCCTCGCATTGTTGTAGTTTTAGAACGATGCCACCCCGCTGGCTAGGTGGGCAGACCAACATTCTCCCTGAATGGGGCCCCTATCTGTCACAGGGTTACCCATTTACAGCTGAAAATTGAAACCCTGATCTTATGATTGTGAGTGCAACACCCTAACCCCTAGGCCACGTGGCTTCACACACACACACACACACACACACACACACACACACACACACACACACACACACACACACACAAAAAAAAAACACATCCGCTAAGACGAATAGTGGAGTTGAATAAAAATAGAAGATGAAAATGGATGGTATTTGGTATTATTTATTAGAAATGTTTCATTATCCAATAAAATCAGTAATAAAGCAAATCATATTTAGACAAATCTTCAGACAGAGAAGAAAAAAACCTTCAAATATATTTACATTTACTGATTTTATTGGCTAATGAAACACTTGTAATGGAGAATAAATAATATCAAATACCATTTATTTTCATCATTTATATATATATATACATATATATATATAAGAGTATTTTCATCGAAATCGCTTTCTATAAACCCTCACTATAAACCAAAAAGAGAAGAATAATAAAACTAATAATAATTCAATTATTATAATTATTAATTATCTAAAGAGGGTTTATATGATTTCTAATATTCTTGGTGTTTTACAATTGTTAAATATATTATTATTATTATTATTATTATTATTATTATTATTATTAGTATTAGTATTAGTATTAGTATTATTATTATTATTATTATTATTATTATTGTTGTTACTGTTGCTATTTAGTTGCTGTTATATTTTTCCATATGAATTTTCTTTCCGTTATTGATGGTTATCCTGTTGATGTTATCCTGTTGTTATAGTTGCTGTTGTTGTTGTTGTTGTTACTTATGGCACCAGCCAACAACAGACCCACTCAATAAAGGAGCCCCCCACTTCTCGGGTGTGAAATCTGCCTCATGCTACACAGCAGCGAAAATATGACGTTATGTAAATTATATAGACGTCGATAGCTACCTCAGTATTGAGCGATGGGGAATGCAGGGTTGTAATATGACTTTGATCAATATTAAACTGGGGCTAAAACAACAACAGCGACAACCAATAATCACAGGTCTTCTATGTCTTAATATCTGATATTATTAACCGAGGTTTTTGCACATAAATATTGTAGTACTACGCCCTGTACTCTGTTCTATATTCTATTCTGTACGTAGTACTCTATATTATTGTATTCTCTCTGCAATAGCCTTTCGACCTCTGTAATTTTCACACATATTTTGAAATAAAGGTGAAAATATATTTAGACACATACGTGTGCATGAGTGCGTATATGTATA
>JAOPUL010005855.1:21061818-21072783 GCA_027564515.1 Octopus rubescens | reverse complement strand
CACACACAAAATCTCTTGCTAAGCTTGGGGTCACTCTCTTCATCTTTGTGCATCTCCCATGGATCCATTTCCCACATCACACTGAATTTGCTTTCACCCTCTTTCCACATATGCCACATGGGTCCACCTTGGTATCAATTTTCTTTGGAACTCTTAAATCTGTTTTTTGATGATGATCAGGTTAAATAAGTCTTATTTTTTTTCATACTCTTCTACTTTTTGTCTGTCTACTTAATCAGTCTTAATTTTTTCTCATTTCATCTTTAATACATTTTTTTATTATTTTGGAGACAATTTTGATGACCATTTAAAGTACTTTCAACAACTTATTCCAGATGTATTCCAAACTTAGACTTGTAAGGCATTTTGCCTTTAGTATCTAAATGCTTTGACAGACTATGATTGGTATGCTTAAGTTAATTGAAGCTATTGTATGTGATTCCAGCTGTGGGTATCTTTATAGGAAAAGTAATTTTAAATTTCAGAGTTGTACTTCTCTGGCAAGTGTCTTGATACTTAAGTAATTACATGATGGAAAGCCATTTTTTGCCATCTAAGAATTCACAAAAGCTGTTATATTCACTTATTTTATGAGGTGTCAAAATTTTCATTGTACTTCTATGGTCTCATCACTGACACAGTGTCATTGCTGTGGTGCAATATAAATTTTGGTACCTCAAAAAGTAAATATGTTTTTTGTGTCTTTAGATAGCAAACATGGCTGTGCTATGATGCAATTGATATTAAATTATTAAAGCTTAAATATACAATTCTATGAACTTGTTGTTTAGCCCCAGGTTAGCTTTGATTGTGCAGTCCTGTGATCTAGCCATAAACATCCTTTCAGATTGTATGTTAGGGACTATATTCTCCTGTATTAGCCATCCATTTTCTTTCAGGATAGTAGGATGGCATTTGAGAGAAATACTGTTATTTCTAGTAAATCAAGCAATCATATAAAAGTGGCCTTCACTCACTATTCTAAATGGGACTGTCCCATGTGAAAAAGGTTGTTGTTGATAATGAAATGTTGCTAAACTCTTATTTAGCAATCCACAGCATCAGAGAAGCTAATTGAATACTTGGTTACCAAAACTGTAGAAATATGGTTCATCTTAAACCATATTTATAGAAAACATTCAAAGAGCAGATGGTCTGTCACAGTTAAAAAAAAATCTTTTTTTAATTTACATAGAAATTCATAAATGTAAAAAGAAATGTGGTACTTTCCTGTTATCAATGACCAATTTTTATTTACTAAAGAATTAGTAAACTATTATACTTGTGTGATGGGTGTAATAGTTGAACCAGCAGACTTTCAGAATAGCTATCCCTACATCATGGTGAAGGAAAATGACATGGAATTGTGATTGTTTAATAGTTAACTAATCCTTTAGCAAATTTTTTTTTTTAAATGGCTGTCAAATTCTTTTTAAATAGTAAAACAAAAATATTGCATTATATAGCTTTAACCATTATTTTGTATTTTTCTTCCCCCTCAGGATAATAGTAATGGACAAAGGCAGAATATGTGAGTTTGATTCTCCTGATGTACTGCTACAGAACAAAGACAGTTTTTTTTATAGCTTGGCAAAAGCTGCTGACTTGGTTACAGAACAGTGACATTTAATATAGATCTGTTATGACTCCTTAGTCATTTCTTTTGTAATTTATTGGCTTTGGCTGTATATTTGATACCATCCAGAAACTTTTATATACACTATTGATTTCTTTCTAATTTTTGTTTTAAATTGGATATGACAGGGACAATATTTTTATATATAATTTTTTAAATTTTGTTGAAGGTTTTGTTTCTTTGAATTTTTACTAAAACACTTGAAAAAAAAAAAATTTATTATCAAACTACTGGACTGTGTATATGTAATTTATTGAGGTATGTGTTACTTGGACTAGTAAACTTTTCCAAACCATTTAACTCATCTTCAGAGATGAAATATATTCATTATTTGCATCTACATTATATTACAGTTGATTCGATCTCTGATCATCATTGGGTATCTTATTTCATAGTACTGGATTCAAACTATGGACCAGGATGTTATTATACCCTTTGATGTAAATATTAGGAAAAAGATTTCTTATAAAGAAAAGGTTGATAGTTGCAGAAATATAATCTTATTAACTCATCTGTGTCCAAGCCATGACCAGGTTTTTTTTAAGAACAACATTTTCCAATGTGTTCTCTTAAGATGGTATGATATGATTTAAGATTTGACTGCATCTTGTAAAGGATTTTTTTTCTTTTTTCACATCAATGCCCATGACTGCTGTGAGTCCTCTGAAGCTAATATAACTAATGCAGTTTATTTTCAGTTTGAACATATAGACATGGAAATTCTCCAATCTGCTCACAAGTGTGTTACACTTTTGAGTAGGAAGCATTTAGACTGTTTAGTACAGGGTATGTAGTAAGAAGTATTTAGATAGCTTGTTTAGAGTTAAAGCCTTCATAGCAGTGATAATAAAACAGGCAGAAAGAGAAGAAACCATACATCAGTCAGCTAGTGGTTGCAAGTGTGCTGGTGATTGAATCTTTGCCAATCAGATGTCCTTTTGGATATAGTCTATGATGTCTGTATGTGTAGCACCATCACATCATAGATGTGAAAAATGTTTCTTTATGGGTCTTATTTAAGCTTTGTAGAGCTTTGCAACTGATGAGGGTTGAAATATTTCCTGGCTCTAAAGTGATAGTCTTTGTGGGGCAGTTGTTGTGTGTGGTACCTCAGACTTTAGTCAAGTACAAAACTGTTTAAGCTGTGCAGTTTAAAAATAAAGTATTTATATTGTCTGAATTGGATAAGGTTTAAAAACTTATAAGTAAAGATTTAAGGACTTCATTTTTAGCTGATGGAGGCATGTGGCCTAGCAGATAATGTGCTTGACTCATGATTGTAATTTCAATTCCTGGACCTGGTGATGCATTATGTTCTTGAGCAAAACACTTCATTTCACCAGCTGAGTGGACTGGCATCCCATGCAGTGGACCAATATATATATATGCCATGGAAGCTGGAAACCCTGCCCTTACAAGCCCACAGGACTTAACATTTTCATTTCAATTGTTTTATTCTCTGATATTCAGTTGACACACAAATAGTCCAATCACTGCATACTATAAGTAATAAGTCCTTTCAGAAACATCTTGATCATCTTCTTTCAAGTTATGTTTGCTAATATTTTATCTCTTGTAACTGTGATAAAGAGTAAAATACCACTAATTACAGAAAGAAAAAAAAAAAGTGTGAATCAGCCTTATCAATGACAGAAATAAATGCAACTGGAAAAAATAAACCAAGTTGCAGATTTGATTCATCTACAACAATAGTATTTATTGATCCTTGTTCAGCAAAAGGTTAAATATTGTAAATATTTTACCTCATAGGAAAAGTAGTTAAATAGAGCAAGCATTTACATCTTGTTTCATTAGAAAAATATGAACTTTCTTTAAATTTTAATTATGCCTATTGTGCTGCTCTGGACATGGAAAACAGTTTTTTGGGGTTTTTTTTAAAATTAGGTTAGTTCAACTATAATGTATACATCCAAACCTAAGTTTTAATTTAGATACAAAAGATGAGTGAATCCATATGCCCCTGTCTGCATACACATTTGAGTTTGTCGAAATTAAGTTCATATGCTTGCATTCAACATAAGGAATCAAAATTTTCTATTTAGTATTGAATAACCCCACTCACACAGATACACACACCATTAAAACAAAGCTCCTGCCAATTGAAAGTAATCAATATTCAAATAAGGACAAAGAAATTGATTTGAATATTTAATTAGGTCTTTTACATTTTGGATTCAAATCTCATCAAGGCTAATTTTACCTTTCCAGAAAAGAATGTAAGGTCAATGAAAGAGGGAGTGGGTTATGCCTGTCCTTCAAATTTGAGGCCATATGTCTAGGTTAGATATCAGTATTGATTATTTTTAACCAAGTGAAGTACAATGTATTATACAATGTGCTTATTTTATCAATTTTTTTCCCATCTCTCAAGTGATTAAAAAAGGTACATTTACAATGGTGGGAGAATGTGAAATCAAGACATGACAAAAAGGTATTTTTTTTAAAGTCATTACTCTTGGTGTGGCCCAAATTATTTTTCATTACTATAGAGATGAGCTAGGTTGTAGTCTTAGATTCTACCTCATATGCAGAGTTAACTGGAGAAATGAAAAAAAAAAAATTAAATGAGAGAGATCATCATCCTCTAACATTCATTCACATTACCATATTACATTAGAAATTTGATCAATAGGTCATTTTTTAGTCAAAGAACCAAATTCATAACTTTAAAAAAAAAAAAAAAAAGTGTAGCTTTAATAGTGAATTTTGTAACAAAAAAAAAAAATATATACTGGATCTTTTTTTGTAATTAACTTTGTCATAAAAATAAAACATACAAATTATTTTTGTTACAAAATATTTTTTTAAATTGATGTCTCAGTAATTTAGCATTCAGTTTTACATATGAAATACAAAAGATTGTAAATAAAACTTGTTTGAATATTTGCAGAGTTTCGATAATTTTTTTTTTTTTATTCAGTTTGTCTGATATTTGTAATGTTAAAAAAAAAACCCTAAAATATTAACAATCCAACATACAAAGTATCAGCAAGAAATTCTGAATTTTTTTTTCATTTTGAAGAATTTACAAATGTAGGAATGATTGGCGTTGACCAAATAAATTAGAACTATATCAAATTTTGCGATAGTAAGTTATAGTTTCATTTTTTTTCTGTTATGTACGTGTGTTTGAGTATATGTTTACATTATATTCCATTGACTGCAGGGAGAACTGTTTTCTGTTTTGCCAATAACCTACAATTGTGCCTTTGAACATATCAAAATGGAAATAAATTATAATATTACATTTCAGTTTGTTATAATTTTCTAATTCATATATATATTTGAATTAAAAGTATCTAGGTCCTGAGCTTAAAACTTTGGCTGTCACTCCATTAAGCACTTGGATAAATATTCTAACCTATCACTCAACTTTGCTTTAGTTCACTTAGTGGTAAAGAAGTATTTATTGACAGGATACTAAATTCTAAAGAAATTGTCAATTTTGTTTTCCTCCTTTAATGTCTGTTTTCCATGCTGGCATGGGTTGGATCAAGTAGATAAGATAGTGAAATTGTTGACACTTATTTACTAAAGTAATCACTAAACATAGCTTGTTTCTAAATGTGAACATTTAAAACAACATAAAATTGCTTTCCATATAAGCACTAAATCGCATTTTGGGAGACACTTCAGTCAATTTAATCGAGCCCTTTATTTTCGTAAACTACCCCACCCCCAGTAGGACTTATTGTGTTCTTGAAAAGCTGTCTATTGAGGTACATGATAAGATCCATCCAAGTTTATCTAATCCTATCAGATGAACAAAAAGATGACAATACTAACAATATTTGGACAACTGATATAATTGATGAATAATACCAAGCAGGCATAATTCCAGTAATTAACCCTAAGTGTTTATCATGTTTAAGTTCTTAAAACAATGCCTGTGTGATGACAAATCTATCGCTTATCAAACAACAATCATGAAACAATTCAGCTTCACTGCTCCTTTGGTTTGCAGTAGCAATCTGTTCCTACCCTTCTGCTGATAATTAGACTTCTGTCTATGCACACATCAATTAATAGAATACAAGCTATAAAGGTTTCATTTTGCAATTCATTTAAGACCACATTAACTCACATATAGCAATTCACTTTCTCACTCATCAAAATATTTGTTGTCTGTATTGAATCGAGTTGCTATAACACTTTTTAAAATTCATACATGTACAAATATCATTAATTGAACAAAACATATATCATTTTTTTTTAATTTAAAAAATTAATGAACATTTAGTTGCTGCTTCAGCTGTAATATTAAACAGTTCAATTATTATCTTAAAATTAAAGTAATTGAGCAGAGCAAGGACTTTTCATGTTTCATATAATCATAAACTTGGAAACTATGGAAAAAAATGTCTCAAATAACAAAAAGCTAAAAACTTATTAATCAGTCAAATAAGAGTAAGGTTTCTTTTTCTTATGAAATCAGCTGAAATACCAATATACTATCTGAAGTGCCTGACCTATCAATCCAGCAATAAATATATAAATTTTTTGTTAAAAAGATCAAGGCAGACCACACACTACCAAAAAAGACTTCGTGCAGGCTAGCAGAGTGAATTGCATAATTTAGTTAAAAACATTAAATTCTTTACATGTATACCAGTTTCTCTTCTATGGGAATTCTTTAAGCATTGGAAAAATACAGTCAGTTACTTTTTTTTATATAATATCTATATATACATATATACCATTCTGTATCAATATAGAACAAGATCATAAGTGGTACATATAAGATGTGAGAAATTATATAATAAAAGGAAAAAGAATTAGAAAATAATGAAAAGATTGATACATTAAATCTTGACAATTTATCCTCAGGTTGTTCTCTAGAAAATGGTTAGTACATTCACTTTCTAGCATTTTCAATATTAATAGAATGTTTTCCTTATTTCATTTATTAAACCAATTTTTTTTAATATACGGAATTACATTACTTGCTTGGAGTGTGTATCACAAACTGCATAAAATCTGGAGTTCTAAGAGGGCACGTAAATTGAAAATTAGGTTCTTTGTCTCTACAGTAGAGTCAGTTTTGTTGTATGGTGCTGAAATTTGAACCTTCAGCAAAAAGTTTGAAATACAAAATTGACGGCTGCTACACAAGAATGTTAAGAATGGCTCTGAACATTACATGGAGAGCTCATTTAACCAACGAGCAGCTTTACCAAGTTCTACCCAAAGTAACTAAGAAGATTCAGCAAAGAATGAGAATTGCTGGTTATTGTGTTAGGCACCCAGAAGAACCTGTGTCAACTGGTCTGATGGCAGCCAGTTGAAGGAAGAATCAACGGGAAGAAAACGTCTAACCTACGTGGACAACTTGCTTCAGGACAGTGGAATGGCAGATCTTGAATTAAGAACATGCATGGGGTGCTCGTGTGAAATCATTGAAATGGCCAAACTAACTTAAAGAGGTTTAAAAAATGTAATTGAAAGGCGATAAGAAATATTTACATACTTAAGGCTTTATAGATTCTGTACTGACATTTTTATTCTTTCTGAGTGTTTTTTTATGTGAGTATTTATCAGTGTATAAGGTGCACTTGTAATTATAGGCAATACAATTCTGGAAAAAATATGCATGTGCACACAAATTAATGCACTAGTTAACTGTATTTTCAGAATATAATATTTTTAGCCCACCCTGACCAGTAAAAAATTAGAGAGTACATTCATGTATGATAGTCACCAACATTTCTTTAATATTACTATGTATGGAAATACGAGTGTGTAGTTAGATTTATTACAATTATTGTATAAAAAATAAACTGAAAATGTTCGCAGATCCTAAAACAAACCAAGATAATTCTTAAGTGATCTTTGAAATGTATCAGTTCAGGCTGCGAAAGTGCATTTGCTGTAAAATCAACATTGCGAAAATTACACTACCATATTTTTTCATTAAAGGAGTACAAATAAATATATTTTATATGCAAGGTTATCTTTTATCTTATCATGCTGGGACACCGCCTTGAAGAATTTTAGTTGAATGAATCGACACTAGTACTTATTTGTTTAGGCCTGGTACTTATTCTATCAGTCTCTTTTGCTGAACCACTAAGTTACAGGAACATAAACACACCAACACCGGTTATCAAGTGGTGGTGAGAGACAAACATACACATAATGGGCTTCTTTCAGTTTCCGTCCACAGAATCCACTCACAAGGCTTGAAGCTGTAGAATCCACTTGCCCAAAGTGTCACGCAGAGGGACTGAACCCAGAACAATGCTGTTGGGAAGCAAACTTCTTACCACACAGCCATGTTTCATATAATATTGTGTATTTATTTTTTCGAAGCCCATTATAAGATGAGGAGGTATCTTTGCTTCTGCTTTTATTCCAAGCATGTGTACTATACAACCCACACCAAATTCCATCCACAATACTGTGAAAGTGACTATTAACTACTCTAGATATCCTAGTAGAAGATAAGATGTCCTGGACCAAGAATATAACCATCAATGGAACACCCAAAGAGTACATATTCCCCTTACATTACAGAAAACCTAAGATGTGTCCTCTACTAATCAGGAAAGATTAATGTCAGAAATCAGCAAAGTGAACATTCTAATGGCAGACCTTGTAAGAAAAAGGAGATGTAGGCCAACCTGATGAACAGTAGAACCATATTCAGTATTTTATCATCCAAATTACACATAAAAGGATACGCTCAGGGTTTATAAAAGAGCTAAGGAAAGGTTTGAAAATATTCTTTAAAAATAAAACAGATGGAATATGTCCTTTAAATCATAAAAAAATTATGGAATAGAGTTGTTAGAGAAAAATAATATAACGGCTAAGGCATGATAAATGAAATGTTTGCAGATGCCAAGCCCAATATTGAAAAAGCTAAAAGATTTTTTAAATCCTCCTCAAAACTAATCAGCATTCAAGTTATGGGAAAACATACCTACTCCTTCACAAAAATCTTTCTTTTTGCTCCTACTCACCAAAACTAAGGACCTCATCTGAAGAATGCGGTGGAAAGCTTTTTTCCACGACAACTGTAACAACTGGCGTGATAACAACACAAACAAATACAACCTTAAATCATATAAACACCCTCCACATAATCCCCATCTCGACAAATTTGAAACCGATATCCTCCACATGATTAATAACATTAAATTTTCTAAATACAAATCACCCTTCCAAAAACAATTTTCCCGAACTATTAAATGCATCACATCACCAAAACTGCACGTTTTCTCTGATAAAATGGGAAACATGTATCCTATTACTATTGGAGAATATACCAAATTCATCAAAAACGAACTATAAATCTTACAGGGTGGCACCAACATCTGCCCTTAGCGATATCAACAATATCCAATGCAAACTTATGAACAAACTACACATGGACAATCGGATGGAACCTTACTGTCTTACATCTCCACACTTTAAACTAAAGGACCACAAGAAAGACTGTCACCAAACCATCCATACACCTCATTTGCCCTACCAAATCCGACCTAGGGAGAGTAAGCAAAAATATCCTGGATAGAATTATTCCAATCACCAAAGAGAAATTGAATGTCAACTTGTGGTCATGTACAGGTAAAGTAATAACATGATTCCATCTTTTAAACAACAAAGACTCTTCTTTCCTGCAGTTCGACGTAAATAACTATTATTCTTCTATTTCTCCCAAACTTCTAAATCAAGCTCTATTTCTAACCAGGAATCTAACCAACTTAGCTCCATTAGAGATTAATATAATTCTAAATGCCTGCGAAACTGATTCCTTTCGAAGACAAACTCTGGTGCCGGACCAACCATCACAACAACTTCAACAAACTCTTTGACATTACTATGGGATCATCCGACTCCGCCCAAATAACTGACATTGTCGGACTATATATACTTCATCATCTCAGACTCGACTTCTCTCACAGGAGACTGGGGAACAGCATGCAGATCGCCAATCAAGGGATGCTGTGACGCAAGCTGAGGAGACTGGAGAACAAAGTGCAGTTCACCTTCCAAGAAATGCAGCAGCAACTGCTACTGCATGACCTGAGGAGACTGGGGAACAATATGCAGATTGCCTTACAAGAAACGCTGCAGCAACTGCTCCTCAGCTTGTGCAGTTGCTGCACAAGCTGAGGAGACTGGGGAACAACGTTCAGATCGCCAATCAAGGGATGCTACCGGCACTGCTGAAGAGACTGTAGATGATTGAATTCAGTGGGTGGAATTCAGCGAAGAGCAGCTCAACGTGCTTTCTCAAGGCTGTGTTCATCACATTGGTCATTTAAGATATTCCATTATGAACCCAATGTTGATTATAGCAGTCCCGCTGACATTAGAATAGGCAGTATGTCCTCTACATGCCAATTTTGCAGCGCCAAAAAGTGGCCAAGAGAAACTTCCGGTATGTGCTGTTCCAATGGGAAAGTTCGACTGGCTTCTCTTGTGGAACCACCACCGCCATTGAAAAAACCTACTCTCAGGCACAGACTCATTGTCTAAGCATTTTCTGGGCAACATCCGTAGGTACAATTGTGCCTTTCAAATGATTTCATTTGGCTCCGAAAAAGTTACAGAAACTGAATATATGCCAACTTTTAAAGTTAAGGGACAGATTTACCACCTTATTGGGTTTCTCCACCTGAAGTCAATGAGGAGCCAAAATTCCTTCAGATTTACTTTGTAGGTAATCAAGAGCAACAAGCTGAGAGGCGGCAGTCAATTGCTACTAACCTTAAAATTGATTTTCTCCTACAGTGTTAAAAAAATGCTGCATTTGCACTTATGTACTGAGTTTTAAGTATGCTTTGGAGGCAGCGCCAATTGAAAACTTTGAGGTTGCTAACAATGCCGACTAAAGGCCATCGGGTGAACATGCAGGCCACTTTAACGCATCTACATGCTGTGAAATTGCTGTTATTCTACATGGCAACCAGTCCAAACCAAGAGACATTGTTCATAAGTGCCGCGACAACAGCTTACAAAGTATCAGCGAGACACACAGATCCTACGATGCACTTCAATATCCTCTGTTGTTTGTGAATGGCGAGAATGGGTACCTGTGGTGTTGTGCTGGTAGCTGTGTTGGAGGGGAGGACTGGAGGCTGAGAGGGGCGCAGTTGCCGGTCGGAAGTGGGGTTAATGGGATACCACCGGAAGCGCTGCTGCTGCGCATGCGCTCCAGCCAGTGCCGAACGGCCAGTCGCGAGAAGGCGGTCAGTGAGAGAGGTCAGCGAGAGAAGAGGGCAAACGGCAGAAGGATACCACGTGGAGCGGAGTGAGTAAAGAGATCCCGAAAAAGGTAAGACCGTGCAGTTTTTGTTTTC
>JAOPUL010005855.1:20998406-21012092 GCA_027564515.1 Octopus rubescens | reverse complement strand
TCAAAACCGTCTAACCCATGCCTGCATGGAAAAACAGACGTTAAAGGATGATGATGATGATGATATATATATAAAAAGGTTGTAATATTATACAGCAATGGTGTACAATTAACAGTCAATGAGCCATGGTAGTTTATAACATCAAGTTTCAATCTTACCACAATTATGCTGCATTAAACAATGAAATGCAAAGCTGCATAGTTAAGTCATCATTTAAGTTTGACTTGACATCCAGTCATTCCCCACTGGACTATGAAGATATTTCATTAGAATTCACTGAAGCTTTTCCACAACATTTATGGATAGAATTTTTTTTGTATTATAAATTCAATAGGTTTTATTAATTTTTTTCATTCAGACATTTGTCCTGCATTCTTGGAGTATATTGTCTTTAGCTTGCCTAACACTGAAGGTTGATAGCAAAAATCATAGAGAGAAGTGAATACCTTACACAAGCACATAATACAATGCCTTAAAATAAAGCAGAGCCCTTAATAGAATATCTTAAGCAACCAGCTATTGTTCTAATTTAAATAAATGTCAAACTTATAAAAGAAAAGTGGAATTTAACTGACCTGATCCACTATCATAGAGGATAAATCTTTGAAAATTTCATTCAAGTCTTGGATGGATGAGACAATTTTGATGATTTCGGTATCTCTTTGCTGGATTAAAACGCTGTTGTCTTCAACAAGCTGCTTCTGGGCACTTGTGAAACTCTACAAATATTGACATTATATTAAATAAGAAGGTAATTTCATATAAAAAACGAAGTTTTAAGGAGTTACAAACATTACATAATTTTCAACTTGTTCCAATTAATTTATTTTTTATCCAAATGTTTGATAAACATTTTAATTCAACCTGTTAACTGTTAATGCATTCATTATTCTGCATTTATTAAGATTGTGTTATCTAAGAGACAAGAACAATAATCATTAGGATATTGTTTTTATCGGCTGAATGCTCTATACATCACAGCCTAGGACCAGCAATGCTAATTTCTATTGACATCCATTCCACGTTCTTACTATTATCACCCCCACCCTTATAATTATTGTTGTCCACCCTCACCTTTGTTTTACCCATCTCTCACTCACTCCCTACATACTTGCCATCTTTAACCCTACCCTTCATCTCTTGTATCACTTATCCCTCCATCAATTTCCTAACTACTGTATTATTCTGCTGAAATAATTAAATTAGAATCTTAGTACAATCCATATCATATCACCATTTCTGTACTGCCATACTCCCTCACCTCCTTGAGCTACTCCCAATTGATAGACACTCATCATTTTTATCATCATCCCCCCCCCCTTCATATTTAACATTGACTCTCTCTACCTCAAGTTTATACCAATCTCTCCCTCCCACTTCACACTCTTGCAACTTTACCCAACCCTGCTGATTCTCCTGTCTTTCATTCACATTGTTGGACACTCCAGCCACCACTCCCACCCATGTAAAGCGTGAGTTATTCACAACCCCAACCCCACATCAAATCTGTCCCTTGTCCTTCCATCATATTTTATCCTATCAACACCTCGCATAAAGCAACTATTCTATCTCCTATTCTTTCTTCAAGTTGAGGGAGCTCTTTAGTCTTGCAGGTTTTGATTTTATTTACCAAGTAATCACTGAATTTTGTTGATATCATCATCCTTTAACATGTTTTCTATGCTGGCATGGGTTGGATGGTTTGACCGGTGCTGGCAAGCCGGAGGGCTGTACCAGGTTCTAGTCTGATTTGGCTTGGTTTCTATGGCTGATTTGGCTCGGTTTCTATGCCCTTCTTAATGCCAACCACTTTACAATGTGCTGGGTGCTTTAACGTTCCACCGGCACGGGACTCTTGGCGCTAGTGCTTTTTTTACGTGGCACTGGCGCAGGACTCTCAGCACGTATGCTTTTAACATGGCAGGACTCTTGATGCAGGGGATTTACATGGCACCTACACAGAACTCTCAACGTTAATGCTTTTTACGTGGCACTGGCGCAGGACTCTCGGCGCATGTACTTTTAACGTGGCAGGACTCTTGATGTGGGTGCTTTTTTTACGTGGCACCGGCACAGGACTCTCGGCGGGTCGGTATGCTATTTTACGTGACAGGACTTTCAACGTGGGTGATTTTTATGTGGCATTAGCACAGGGTTCGCGGTGGGTATGCCTTTTACATGGCAGGACTCTAGATGCTAATGTATAGTATATATAATATACATATAAAGTAGGCGACAGGATGGGCAGCCAGCCGTAGAAAATCCACCTCCACAAATTACATTTGACCCACACAGAATGGAAAAGTGGATGTTAAACAATGATGATGATGATCATTATCATGTATTACTGCCTGATAAGCTGCCATTCAGAATAGACCATCTATATTTGCATTACCTTTAGATGAAGATGTTAACAGACCACTTTTTTTTACCCTCAAAACAAAATATCCTTCAGGGGGAACCATCCATTGTTCAAAACAAGTGAAAATATACTTTAAAAAAAATTACTCATCAAAGTAAGTATAATTGAAATATATAAGGATTTCTTACCTTGTCATAAATCTCTTCTTCTAGTAACAGATCATCATTAAAAAGGCCAGAATCAGCATTGATATTCGCATCAAAGTATTGCTGAGATCGGTCCTCTCTCATCTTTAGCCCTGTCATTTGTGAAAATATGATAATCACTAGTGTGATGTAGTTACAGCAAAAAATTCAACAGGTATATATAGTTGTGTGTGTGTGTCTGCATGCAAACACATGCATGCATGTGTGTGTATGTATGAGTGTTTTTGAATGCTCTTGTCTTGATAGCATATGATAATTATAAACAGGCATCACTATAATACAAGTGTTGTTGTTCGTTTCTAGTCTGCCATAAAAAAGGTATCAGGTCATGGGGAATTATTAACTTGCTTGGAAACAGGTGAGGGTTGGCAACAGGAATGGCATCTAACTGTAGAGAACCCTGCCTCAGCAAGTTCCATGCAATCATGGAAAAGTGGACATTAAATGATGAAGATGATATATATATATAACTGTGCAGAAGATAATTACTTCTCTCTCTTCTCCATCACATACCTGTAATTCAAAGGCCCAGTCATGTCACCTGATTGATTTTACTTGAGAATTATGTTAAGTGTACATGTGTCTGGAATACTCAGCCTCTTTTCATGTTAATTCCATTGGCTATTCACATGTTATTCTGAACAGAAAAGTGCATAACACACATGCACACGCACACACAGTTGTACATTCCATTTTGGCATAGTTTCTATGGCTGGATGTCCTTCCTAATATTGTCTACTATTTTACAGAATGTATGGTGGTGCATTTTTTTCGTTGCACTAGCACTAAAGGAACTGTTTGCTCCTGGCAAGCTTAAAGAGTGTTCTCTAAACTATAATGTCTCTGTTCATATAGAAATGTTGTAGGTTAGAGGCACCAGATGCGGCTGTCTCTGGTGCCTCATGTTAATGAGGCACAGAGTAGTCGTCTCATCCCTGACAAGACTAAAGATCAGTCCTCTCTTCCTTGTGTTCCTTGTGTTAATTTGTTCCAGTCTTTTCCCACAACTGGGTGTGCAGAAAGGACAGTTTCTATCTCTTGTATCCCTATAAGCTGTTATCTCATGGTGTAGTGGAGAAAAAGAAAGTGTGACAGGAAAAAACCCCAGAGTGAGAGGGTGATAGAAGAGAGAGTAATAGAACTGGGCCTGAATAAAAGGAGGAGAAAGGGTAATGCAAGGGAGAGAATGGGTGTTGAGAGAGAGGCAGAGGGCAACAGAGGAAAAGGTAATGGAAGAGAGTGTAAGATGGGAGAGAGCCAAGATGAAAAGAGCAGAGATAGCAGAGAGGTCAATAAAGAGCAATAGAAATGGGACAGGTTGATAAAAGAGACAGTAATGGGGGTGGGGTGAGGGGGAGTTGTCTCTCACTCTCTCTCTCTCATGTGGTTTTTTAAAAATTAGCTAATAACAAAAGCTTCAAAACATGGAAGAAAAAAAGGTAAGCAATTTCAATATCACATTAAGAGACTGAAGTACATGCAGACGGACATACTCACAGGCACACACGGACAATTTTTGGTCATGCTTCCTCACAGTTGAAAATATGTAAATAAAGAATAAGGGAAATTTAGGAAAACAAACTTACGTTGCAAATATGACGACTGACACCTTTTAAAGTTAGTTGACATCTCTTGAATAGTTCTGGCTAAAGAAGAAACAATATTTTTGCACAGTTTAATCTCTTGTGGCGTTCCACTTTTACTGCGCCGGCTAATTTGATGAATCAGATTCTGACAATGGGTGAAAATCTGCAAATTAGAAAAAAAAAATTGCTTAGAAATGTATAAACATAATCCCTAAAGCTGATAGAAACACAGACAATATTTAATAAACCTCCTGTACAACTCTCATTATTTGACATTTGAATTGAGGTCCTTCAGATGATCATAATCTTGTTATTTAACTACAGGTCAGCACTGATCAAGTAGATCTATGATAAAAGTGTTTCAGCCATGATCATCCCATTGTTTCCAAACACTGTATCTAGAACAGCATTATTCCAATGGGTCCATCTTTTTTTTAAAAAGGTGCTAAGTTGTTTGAAAGAAATTTTGCCACATAATCTAGTCCTGTGGTTCTTAGCCTTTTTTTCCCAATGCACCCTTCTCACCATATGTTAGAGTGTCATTCCCAATGTCATTTATTTTTTCATTTCCTTTCTTTATATTGTATCCTACCTACGTTCGTTCTTTATCTAAAAAGTGGTTGGATTAACAGCAATTTGTTTTTGTTTTTTTTTATGTTTTTTTTAATATATTTTATTTATTTTTTTTAAACAAATTTTCTTTTTCACTTATGTATTTACTTATTTATGTTTTTTCTTTTCTTCTCCACACCCTTTTTTTTTAACCTTGTCGTTTCTGTTTCTGGTCACATGCTTCTGTGGAGAGTCCGATATGGATCTGCTCCCCTTTTCAATCTGGCTTTGATACATTTCGCTACACAGACCTGCACGTCTTCCTTGTATGTCTTCTCCCCAGCCATCCACTACTTAGGAGGATGGTCAATGTCACTTCTGTGCTGCGCACAATAGGCGCAAAATGGGCAAAAATTGCTCTAATTGCAACTATTTCCACCACTTCTCTTATGTGAAATTCACTAGTTGCACCTCAGAATCCCTGCATCAGTGGCTCTGCCCGAGCTGCCTGACCTCCAGTGGTGGCATATCCCTCTACTCGGCAAGTGGACCCCACGGTGTGGCCCAATGATGACCCAACCCCACTCTGCCCAGATGACGTCTTAGCATCGATCTTGTGTCTCAGGCAGTCGCAGCGAACCATCATCAGGATCCCCAAGGCCGCTTGTGCTTTCGTGGTTGAAACACTAGCATCATCCATAGACTAGACACTCACTACTGACAGCCCATAAGACTAGAATAAACTACTCTATTTTGTGACTCTCGTTCTGGGACTCCTGAAGGTAAGCATGGGTTCTGACCTCAAGACTTAGACACAACATCTCTGCCTTCAGCCACCCCCTACCAACATACCCCTCACTCCTCTCAGGCCGCCAACGCCATGCTTGCAGGCCCCTTCTGACTGTGCCAAAAGGCTTTGAGCCCAAGTCAACCGAAAACTCATCGAGGGTGATGTTTCTGCTGCGGTGCGCGTGCTGGCTTCTAGCAACATGGTCCTCGCTCCTACACCGGATGTTCTGGATGCTCTCCATCTCAAACAACTGGATCCTCCCACAGACATCAGAGTTTTCCAAACCCCTGACAGAGTCATGGCCTTGACTGCGTCCAGTGATGATATGGTTGCTGCTGTGACCCGGTCACCTGAAAGACCTAATCTCTCCCCCGAGGCGGGCGTACACTAGCTCCACTCCATCACTGCTTTGACATACGGTCTTCTCCATGCAGACCTCCCACGCCATGCCCGAGATATTCTCTTCTCAGCCAACCTGATAGTGCTGAAGAAAAAGGATGGAGGCATCCGTCCCATAGTGGTGGGAAACATCTTTCATCATCTAGCATCCAGGCTAGCCTGTAGTTCAGTTTCTTTCTTTTTCCTGTTCTAAGGAATCAACTGCATTAATATTGTGACAATTTTAATTTAAATGTTTAATAAATATGATATATAAATATCATTATCATAACTAGATTTTCAGGAATAGTATTCTCAGGATTACATTATCTACTATGACCTTTTTTAAAGATGGTTAAGGTGTGATTTGAGAGAATTTTGGTTGCTATATCTAGCAGGCCAAGTGACAACATAGAGATTGTGCATGTGTGTATGTGTGTATATGCATGTTATATGTACACATGATCCCCTATTAGGGAAATGATAGCAACCAGAGCAATAATTAGGTTAGACAAGAAGTAAATATAGCAACATGAAAACTAGGAAAAAAACAAAAAAAAAAAACAGACCTGGGTGATTTCCTGCGTTTGGATTTGTATGACATGCTCCTCATCAATACTGTCATCCATGGTGGGTAGGTTCAAGTGTCTGACCTGAAGAACTGTCAGTTCCTTCACTACAATAGAAAAGGTGAAGGTGAAATCTCTACTTGAGAACATTCTTAGCCACAGACATCAATCAGCAAATAAAAGTAGTCTTAAAGAAACAGTAATTAAGACAAAGATAAATAATTTTGGAAATATTTCTAGATTTAATTATAATGCTAATGCAAATTTGAAACCAAATAGTTACACAAATTAATATTTCTGCTGGAAGCCAGAGATGATTCTTATCATCATCATCATCATCATCATCCTCATCATCATCATTCATTTTCCATGCTGGGATGGATTAGATGCTTCCACATGATCTGGTTAGCTTGAGGGGACTGTGTTGGTTTCCATTGTCTGCTTTGGCAAGGTTTCTGTGGCTGAATGCCCTTCCTAATGCCAACACTTTACAGAGTGTACTGAGTCCTTTTTCTGTGGCACCAGTACTAGTAACATGCACGACAAGACCCCTTCACAGAGTAGGGGTACAGTATTGAAGGGATAGGCATTGTGCCAGGTGCAAAGAGGCTAAAATAGGAAAGAGGGACAGGAACAGGTATCTTGCTGTAGAGGAGATACATTGGTACCTCAGCAGGAAAGAGAGAAAGGATGGTGCAGATGAGGTATCGGGGTGTATGTACCCTCAAGGTACAAGAAGGTGGATAAAGAGAGAATAGGAAGAGGTAGAGTAGAGAATCAAGGATGACTGGTGGGTAGGTGTGTGTGTGTGTGTGTGTGTGTGTGTGTGGAAGGTGAAACGTAGGGAGACAGAAGTCAAGGTGGGTATAGTGAGTTATAAAAAAGGGTGTTGATGACAAGGATAAGAGGGTGTTTAGGTGAAATGGGTGTTAAGTTAACAGTGGTAAGGAGTGATGTTTGGAGTGTGGGATGGATAGCAAGGAGGGGGGGGGGGTTAATATGAGGGATTACTGGTAGCACAAAAAAGAAAGCATATGTGTAGTTCAGATTTCATAGAACTACAGCAGTTGAGCAATAGTACTGTAGTCAGAGAGGTGAGGAGGGGGGGTCACAAATATGATGATTCTTGTATGAATTTTTATTTCAAGTTGTAAATGTCACAAACAAATTCTCACAGTGAATGTCATCATCATCCTCCTCCTTTAACGTCCGTTTTCCATGCTGGCATGGGTTGGACGGTTTGATCAGAGCTGGCAAGCCAGAGGACTGTACCAGGTCTCAATCATAGTTAACTAAATCTTGTATATTTACTGTGCTCATACTTGAACCTGCAGGTCTCGACCATGCCAATGACACATTAAAAACACTCGTGCCGGTGACACATTAAAAACGCTCGTGCCGGTGACACGTTAAAAACGCTCGTGCTGGTGACACGTTAAAAACGCTCGTGCCGGTGACACGTTAAAGGCACCCAGTACATTCTTTGGAGTGGTTGGTGTTAGGAAGGGCATCGAGCCGTAGAAACCAAGCCAAAACGGTCGGGAGTCTGGTGCAGCTCCCCAGCTTGCTAGTCTCCAGTCAAATCGTCTAACCCATGCCAGCATGGAAAACGAACACTAAATGATGATGATGATAAAGCACAGTAAGATACAAGGTCCTTTTTAGACTAGTATTAATGAGAAGGCCATATACACGTATGATCAGCTGATTAAGTGGCTAAAAAGAGACTTGCATGATATGCTGGTGCAAATATATTAATAAGTGAGCCCGTATTTAATCACTTACCCCTATACTATTAAGATAGCCTGTGTAAGAGAACAATATTACATTTCTAAATTTTAAAAGATCCAGTTTACAATGAAAAACTGTTTGGAAAAACGGACGTTAAATGATGATGATGATTATACTTCTCTTTTGATTATTGCTACTCTAGCCTCTGTTTAGAAGATAGCTTTTTATTCCATTTAAAAAGTCTCTTTAACTTTCAGATTCTATTTACCATCATGCTGTGTCCTCATTTCACATTTTTTAAAAATTGTGATTATAATTTCTGCTCTTTATGGCTACATTGTGGAGGAATGTAACTACCAGAGGAGTGGTGAATAATGTAAACATTATATATACAACTTTGCTAAACAGAGCTATCAAAAAACAAAAAATATTACTATTGAGGTATAAAATTCCAATGAACAAATTAGTGAAGCTTAAGTGGACTATTCAAATATGTATTTGCATATGAACAATATTTATTTTTGCAAATTATTCAATGGCATACATATTGATTACCTACAACACTACATTACAAATATTATATCAAAGTCAATAAATTACCTTTCAACAGACTTTGCTCTAATAGAAATACAGTAAATGTATGGTAAAAATATAACAAAGATAATTCCACATGGGCAAAATACCAATAACTTAAACTAATGGCAAAAAAAATTATGTAAGTGGATAGTAATATAACAGCATAAAAGCTAAAAGTAGTATAGGTAGCTGGTAGAATCGATTCAGAGAATAAACTGAAGAGAGACAAGTTATACAAGAGAACACATAATCTGATTCTAAAACAAATATAGTTTCTCTTTTTAATCACAATGTATATCATCAAAGTTTGGACTTACTTTTTTGTTTAATCCGAGATATTTCATATTGTACTTCTTCAACACCATCAACCCTGAAGAATGAGAAATTAAAAATAAGTGTTTTTTTTTAATTAGCTAGAATATAGCTGTTAAAAAACAATATTAAAAAATAATCAATAATTTGAAGTGGGAGATAGTACCCATAGTCTAGTGTGGTAAACAGGAATAATTAGATGCATTTAGATAAGACTGGTTCAATTAATATTTAATTTGTATCATTTTCAGTAAGAAATGAGATGATAAATTTGAATTAAAAGGTTATCCCTGAAGAAATGTTTCGAGAAAAAACATGGAGTACAGATATGAAACTGTGGTATTTAACTATTTTCAGAAATTTAATAGAAGAGGCCAGCCAAAAATATGTAATGCCCTATATGTAATATAAGAGGTAGAATCTGATAGATTGAAATTTCAACAGAATTACTCAAACAATTACTCTAAACAGCTATTGATATAAATATGAGGTATGATTCTTCATACCTGAAGTGTTACCTGAACACTCTTGATCCTATGGAAATGTGTGTTTATTTTTGCTAAAAGCATTCAGGGCAAAGAAATCAGAAGAAATTTCCAAATAATAATCAGCTCAGGTAAGCTGTAACTAACCAGACTTATGGCGCACACAGAGAAACAGTTAAATATTTGACAGCAATTCCCAGAACCACCTTACCAGATGTAATCTAGTTTTGACCCTTTATCTTCATACAAAACTATTTCATTTGAGCATTTACTAAAACTCACTCACTCAGTCTCAACAACTGATTTATCAGTTTGAGGCCTCTGTAATTGTCTCCCCAGTGCACCTCTTTTATTTTTGATGATGTTGATACTATGCCAGTCAGCAATGACAACACCTTCCAGCAATACTTGATTTACTAAGTAAGTAACTACTATGATATCAGTTGCTAGCTTTAACCCCTCAGTAACAACCTGAACTTGCTGCTTTCTATATCTTCATATCCTTAAAACCTTACTAATTATACTGAAGTTAGCCTCAGTAGCTGATCTGTTTGCTGGTTCCATATGGAGTAGTCATACTCTACATTCAACACTCTCTCATAGTAATCCTTTTTATATTTCCACTTGAACTCTTCATTCAAGAACCTCTTAGCACTTTCCATATCTATTTTCACTTTCACTGAAAGTAAGTTCACTAGCTTCATTGCAAATACATTTTTCCCTATTGACATTTTAATTTATATGGTAACCCTGCTTTACAATTTTTGGAACAGTTCCAGCTTCTCAATTTCATACCACATAACTTTAGTAAACCTCTTACTCTTAGTTTCTATCCTAATTAAATACATTTGACATATTGTTTCCCATCAAGCTTCTTGATATGCCACTTGCTTTCTTCCAGAAGGATTCTCAGCTACAGAGGTAAAAGCATTTTTTGGCATGAAAGTCTGGAGAAAATTGTGTCTCTTCACACCTGTATCCAGTAGTTAATTGTTCTCCTTTCCTTTTGTTATGCCTTGCACTCAGCTCTCATAGCACCATATTACCTGCTACCTGGTTAGGCCCTTGCACCATCCACAAAAATTGGTTAATGGCTTGCAGTGGGCTATCCCTTATTTGCAACCAGCTCTCATCTGTGTTGTGGTTCTCTATTTCCTCCTCTCCTATCAAAATATGCAACACTTACTGCTGTTTAAAAGTTACACCTAACTGAGTTTAAATGAATTTTAAATTCAGACTGAATGTATTGTGAATGCAAAAACTGGATAGAAGAATGATAGAAACAAACAATTATATTTTAGTTTAACCAAAACAAAAAGAGAGAGTCTTTAAAATATATAATTATGTATATATCTCTACTTCATTTACTTGATTCTGATAGATGGAGAAATACTAACTCTGCCTTTTAATTTCCACATCGACGAGGACAAAACATTGAGTGCTAAAGAGCAAAAAGCTTTACAGAGACTGTTAGGGAAAGAAGTGGAGTAGCTATGAAGCAATCTTTTTGCAAATATTCTGATTCTATCCTAAGAGTGGATGCTGAGACCCAAACATACTCTGATTGTTACAGAAGAGACTGCTATTCACAAAGCCATGCAAAAAGTAAATAGTAGAAGATTGAGTGACTTATTGATTATCTAATGACCAACTATTTATGATTTTCAATACAAGCATTGGAGATCTGTATTTCCAGAAATACTGCTATATGTAAGATACATCTTTCAGATAAGAGTAACATTGATTTTTAGAATTTAAAAAAAATAACTACTAGAGAATCTATCCTCTGGGTAGTTTTCAGTAAGTCATAATATAGATACACAGTATATATATATACACACATACACAAATTTCTGTGCCCAAGGTTGCAGGTTGAGATTGCATTTCACAATCATTTCAGAAGCTCTTCATCTTCCTCTACAGATGTTTTAATACTAGTTATTATAGTCTACATTATAGATATATGTTACATATAGATATACATTATATATTATATATCAATTTTTAAGGTTATCTCTACAAATATTCTACAGAAATTATAGCCAGCACTGAATTTATGACGTTTTCATATACGAATACGTTGTAAGTAAGCGAAGCAATTGAAGATCATCTAAAGTAAACAAAGCGATCAAAGACCGTCTTAAGTAAACAAAGCAATCTTCCATCTTCGATTGCTTTGTTTGCTTTAGACGATATTAGATTGCTTCGCTTACTTACGACGTATTCGTATACGAAAATGCTGTAAATTCAGTGCTGGCTACAATGATGATGATGATAACCTTAAAAATTGATCTATGAGCACTGCTAACATGAGTAGACATGGTCAAGAGTCTGGCGCCCTGTGCCGATGTCACGTAAAAAGCACCGCTTGACAACTGGTGATGGTTTGTTACATCCCCATAACTTAGCGGTTCCGCAAAAGAGGTCGATAGAATAAGTACCAGGCTTTAAAAAGTAAGTAATGGGGTCGATTTGTTCGACTAAAAATTCTTCAAGGTGGTGCCTCAGTCTAATGACTGAAACAGGTAAAAGAATAAAAGAATATACACACACATGTATGTACATATGTGTGTGTGTGTGTGTGTGTGTGTATATATATATATATATATACACACATGTATGTATATATATTTATGTGTGTGTATCATCATCGTCATTTAGTGTCCGTTTTCCATGCTGGCATGGGTTAGACGGTTTGACTGGAGACTGGCAAGCCAGAGAATTGCACCATACTCCAGTACATTTTGGCTTGGTTTCTATGGTTGGATGCCCTTTCTAACACCAACCACTCCAGAGAGTGTACCAGGCGCCTTTAATGCGTCACCAGCATGGGTGTTTTTGTTTTAACATGTCACCGGCACAAGTGTTTTAATGTGTCACCGGCACGAGTGTTTTAATGTGTCACCAGCATGATGATATATATATATATATATACACACACACACACAACAAGCCTCTTTCAGTTTCCGTCTATCATATCCACTCACGAGGCTTTGGTCAGCCTGAGGCTATAGTAGAAGACACTTGCTCAAGGTGCCATGCAGTGGGATTGAACCCAGAACCATGGTTGGGAAGCAAGCTTCTTACCACACAGCCATACCTGCACCTATATATATATATATATATATGGCAATTTGCTGGGCTTGAGAAAATACATCGAGTGAGCGAAGTAAAATTGTGGTCATACATATAAGCATGTCCTTTATGATCATGCCCACTCATACATACACACACAATCTGTCCTCTGTCAAACCACCCTTATAACCCATCTTCCCCAACATCCCCCTACCTACGATCACCACCCACTGCAGGCCCCACCATTCTGGAACATACTTCTCCATCCTCTATGTACTACTTATACTCACCCCACTGTTCCCTGTAGATAAGCCCTACTACATCTCCAACACCATCTATTTTTCTCTCTCTCACTCTGACTGTCTTTCTCTAACTCTCTCTACTGGGGTAGCCAAGTATCCCTTCTATAGTAAGACAACTAACTATCTCTCTCCCTCTATTATACTCTAACCTCTCACCTAATCCAGTCACTTCCCTCAGTTCCACTCACTCTCTCAGCTGAGTGGCCTTTGTCATGCAAGCTACTAGGCAACCCCAATGGTGTCACGTTAAAAGCAACTGTGCTGGTGCGATGTAAAAAGCACCCAATACATTTGGTGCTAGGACGGGCATCAACCGTAGAAACCATGCCAAAACAGACAAATGTAGCCTGGTGTAGCTCTCTGGCTTGTCAGCTCCTGTCGAATAGTCCAACCCATGCCAGCATGAAAAATAGACATTAAATGATGATGATGATGATGATATATATAAATATACCATCTCTCTCACTCTCTATATTTCTCTCCAAGTACCTCTTTCTTTTCCAACTGAGGTATCTCTGTATCTCTTCTACAACAAAACACTTATACCTGTCCCTTTAACCTCTCATCAACTGATACAAAGACACTTCCCTCAATACTACTCCCTTTCTCAGTCAAGGGATCTTCGTTCGTTTTGCAAGTTACTTATATATACACACGTACATATATATATATATACACACACACAGAGATTATATATATATATATATATACATACATACATACACACAGATTATATATATATATACATACACACAGATTATA
>JAOPUL010005855.1:20971436-20981436 GCA_027564515.1 Octopus rubescens | reverse complement strand
AGAAAATCATATAAACTTCATAATTCATCTTTTATGATTATCATTATTAGGTGGAGGATTGATTAGTAGACAAAATACATAGCGATATTTCTTCCAGCTCTTTACGTTCTAAGTTCAAATCTCGCTGAGGTCAACTTTGCCTTTCACCTTTCCGCTGTCGATCATATTAAGTACCAGGCAAGTATTACCATCGATTTAATCATCTAACTCATCCTCTTAAAAATGTGACCTTATGCCTATCTATGTTAGAATGGATTGGTACAATCGTTAGGGCGTCGGTTTTTAATTTACGGCTCTCTAAATTCTGAAATTAAATCTCGCCGAGGTGAACCTCTCATCTTTTTTTGGGTTGACGAAATAAATAAGTCAAATACTGAGGTAATTTAATCGACTAACTACTACCCTTGGCAACATCATTAAAGGAATCAGACAAAATGCCTTACAATAATTGTTCCTGCCTTGTATGTTCTGAGTTCTAATCCCACCGAGGTCAACGTTCCTTTTCATTCTTTTGAGGGTAATAAAATTAAGTACCAGTCTCGTACTGGAGTCCATTTATTGGACTAACTCTCCCCCGAAATGTCTAGCCTTCTACCTATATTAGAAACAGTTATTACCATGATACGCAATTAAATATTATTTATTTTTTTATTATTGACCAAATTTATTCACGCAATTATTAATATCGAGTTCAATGTATATGAACATTTAATTAATGTAAAAATATATTTAAAAACATATGGATAAGCTATAAATGAGAGAATTACAAGAAAAATGCTAGTGAGTGTTATGCTGGAGCAAAAATTGGGAGTTAGAAGCCTGTCGTAAAGTGACAAGTACGGATTATAAGGTTGCATATAATATGTAACTGCAATGATCAAGATGCAGTCACTGCAGGCAGCAACAGCAACTAACAGCAACTAATGGTTGCTGAGTGTATTATAGGGAGGTAAGAGGGTGAGGGAAACTATTAAATTAAGTTCAAGCGTGTTGTCATCAATGAGAGAACTAGAGTAGTTGGAAATCGTCACTGTACCATAAGCAGCAAGAACTGGAGGTTGAATTACTCACTTGTTCGGAAAATATATGTCGACTTTGAAGTGCATTATTCCGCATTAATATAAAAACTTCAGTTAAACTCCGAGTAGCCATGGTTGGGCGTTGGGGAGGTTTGAGAAATGGAAGAATTTAGTTGGACTCAAGTGTCACCGGTAAACAAACAGACATCCCATATCCACCATGTTTGCTGACGTCATGTATAGGCGTAGGTGGACAGACAAAACTAAGATACTCACATTTGTTATTCTGTGCATAGCAGACGTAGCTAAACGATAATGTTTATATGCCGGGCACGTGGGCGGGCACTCACCAGCTGACATTAATGAAAGCGATGTTCTAATTTATTCAGTGAAAAGACAATTCCAAGTATTGTAGTCGGAATTAACCTTGAGTTATTTAATAATTCCCGAACATTACATTACATACTTGCATATATATATATATAGATAGATATTTATATATAATTTACTGTTCCGTTAAGGTAGGATCAACAAAAAAAAGTACTCTATCCAGAGAGAGATAATATCATTTAATTTACACAGTATTAAAATAAGAGCTACTAATAGTTTCTTGCCATGGAGCCACCGTAATTAGGCAAGCAATATTTAGGCACAGGGCATACCTAATTACAGTGTCTCCAGGGCAAGAAAGTATTATTAACTCCTATTTTATATTGTGTACATTAAATGATATATATATATTTCTTTTTTGTTTCCCTTCACTTGTTGACGCTTCTCGCGAAATATCTTCCTCGTGATATTTATATATAAGGGGTAAAAAAAACCCCTATATTTATATTAGGATTTTTAATTGTTCTTAAAAGAATGATTTTGAGAAAAGTAACTGATATCATTACCAGAAATATGATACAAACAAACCCAAAGGTTTAGTCTACATTAACTAAACAATTTCAATAACAATAATAAGTTTCTTTTTCTATATAAATAAAACCACAAATTTATACAAGCGGGAGTGACGCGATTGAATCAATATCAGCCTATTTCTTGCGTTATTTTACCGAATCTATCAAAGGCAAATCAACAATAGGATGGTTTGAACAGGATACTGATGGGACAAACTACACTATAGTAAAGAATTTAGTCCGGTGCACTATTTATCTCAGACGTTTTCGCTAACAAATGCTTCGAAATAGAACATTTCCATGTACAATACAGAGCTGCCTTAGTAGCATTTTAGGCCTCCGGGCAAATCAATCCCTGGACCCTGTAGTATATATTTATTGACAGCAAACCACAGCATATATAGATCAGAATAGAGGCCCTAGATCCGCGAGGCTCCTGGGAAACTGACCAGTGAGCCCATGCCTTAAGATGGCACTGCAACAATAGCTCACACAAACACAAGATAGGAATAGTACAGATCAAGTATGGGCAACCTTTTTGGTGGAAGCGGGCCGCATGAGATATGGCACATCATCAGACTACAAAAAAAAAAAAATTCAAGGTAATTTTCCGTTGGCGTGACATTCAGAAAGTTCCGCGGGCCACAGTTTGCCCATGACTGGTATAGATTAACATTAAAACAGCTTTTAAAAAGCTCGAAACAGCTAAGGCTGGTTCTACACGACAACTTGACTCTGCCAGAAACAGAAGCCAAATATCTCTGTCAAATCACACCTTACCGTCTTCTTTTTTAAAAAAAAAGAGGACACATTAGACAATATAATCCTAAACACAGAAAAAAAAAAGCTGGAGTCTCTTTAATCATAAGTCCGCTCAGAGTTAGCATCAATTTTAAACAACAGTGCGATATAAACATATTCCAGTGCGATATAAACACATTCCAGCGTTATCATCAATGAGAGAACTTTCTCCAAGTTGGATTCTAAATGTACCAATTTGGCTGCTATTTCTTGCAAGTTGAGTGACTACGCCGGGGCATTCCCTTGTTGACTCATCAAAGAGATGAGTGGAACGGGAATGCCTGAGTGAATTTGAGTCCATTATAGCTACAGTGAGAGAGGAGACAGCATGCATATGGGAGAGAGGCTGGAAGCATGTCTGTGACTGACTTTATGTCATTCAGTTGGATGTCTCTTTTTTTGGACGCGGTCAAGGGGTCTGTGTGTGTAGCAGCAGCAGCAGTCCTAGATATGAGAGTAATACTCTATTGTGGGCATCACCTGAGCTTTGTAGAGTTTCAATAAGAGAGTTGGAAGATGAGGTATCTTTTCACCTTAAAGAGAAAAGCCAATCAATGGGATGCAATCCTAGCTATGTTAATGATGTACTTTCACTATGTTAATGATGTACTTTCACCATGCTAATGATGTACTGGAGAGATCCTCTGTGATAGCGAAACTCAACAATTGGAGAGATTTTGAGGATTTTAGTTAAGTGCTGCTCATAATTAAGGGGTGTGTGATGCGAGAATGTTTTCTTGGTATCTTTTATTGGCCATGATGGGGTTTAGTCATGAAGAGTTTAGTCGAACAAATCGAACGCAGTATTTATTTTTTATTTAAGCCTGGTTTTTATTCAATTAGCTTCTTTTGCCGAACCGTTAAGTTATGGGGGCACGAACAAAGCAAGGCCGGTTGTCGAGTGGTGAGGGTGGGACAAACACAAACACAAAACGCACGCTCGAGCAGACACTCAGAGATAAAGACACACACACGCGCGCATATGATGGGCTTCCACGCAGTTTCCGTCTATCAAATTCACTCACAAGGCATTGATCGTCCCGAGGCTATAGTAGAGGACACTTTCCCAAGGTATCGAGCAGTGGGACTGAACCCGAAACCCCGTAGTTGCAAAGCGAGCTTGTGTTTTGTTGCTGTTGAAAAAGACAAGGTTGGTATATCCTCATAGGAAGATGTTTTTGAGGTCTCTCTTCATAGAGTCAGAGTGAGTTTGGCGTATGGTGTCTAGATTGCGAGTGGATAATGCATGGTCGGAAAATGTTCACGAGGAATGAAATGTAGTCATCGACTTAATAGTGGGTGTTGTTGGTAGTGGTGACAAGTGGGCAAAAATCGAACCCTGGGGAATGCCGGAATTGAAATAATGAGAGACAGAAAGTGCTCCGTCAACATATGCGACAATAGTGCGGTCTGATGAGAAGCTACCGATCCATGAGATGAGTGACGGATAGAACCCATAAGCAGAAAGTTTCGATGAGATTCGTTTGCTAAAAGCAGTCAAAAGCTTTGCTGACATCGAAGGTGATAGACAACATTGCTTTCATCAAATTCCTCCCAAGTTAAGAGCACACTGGTGTGTTACAAGAGAGTGGTTTACCAATAGATTTGGTTTTACGGAAACCGTATTGGTGATCATTAAAGGGAAGAAGAGATAGAGGGCAGAGCTTACTATTCGACTCAATGCAAGAACTGAATATTATATATCCTATAAAAATAATCACAGATTCACAAGTCAAATTTAACAGGAAATCTTAGAATTTCGTAATTCACCAAAACGTTCCTGAGTCTTGGTTGCAAATGGACGACCCATATGTGTAGAAAGTTTAAAGAACTTTGAAGGATATCATTTTCATAAGAATGTGTATAATTAGAAATAATAGCAAATAAGCCATTAATACGTTGGCTCTCACTTGACCCTCTGGCGGATCTCCAGTGAGTAGTCTCATTTTTTATTATGAGCCTTTTGAGAGCACAAACGCTATGATTACTTAAGTATATGATTATGGAACACTTGAACAACATTTTATATTATATTTTATAAATTTGTTTCGTTTTTTTTTTTAATGTTCGCATTTGTATCCGATTGAGAAATGTGGTTCGAGAACTGAATTCAAAACAAAAAGCATAGAATATTTATATATATAATTATGAGTATAATCAAAATTTCAGGTACTTCAAACTTGATCAAAGGTGGAATCAGAGAGAATCCTGTTAGAGCAGACTGCAATGGAGCGGTCTGGAATGAAAGTTCTAATTCACAAATTGAAAGATGGATGGATAGTTCCCATAGGTGGTGGTATTTCACATTTACAAACAGCAAACCGTATGCGACATTATTCACGCAAAATTGAATCTTTTCTTTTGTTATACTTCCATTAACACCAAGGGTGCATTATAAGAATATAAATCAATCAAGTACTTGACTCTATAAAAAAAGAAAGTAAAATTGACCTCAGTGAGATGAGATATCAGAATGTATAGAACCGTAACTAAATACTGAAAGGTATTTTGTCTGACGGTCAAATGATTCTGCCAGTCCACTATTTATCGGTTATAAGAAGTTAAAAAAATAGGCGTTGAAAAATGAACTTACTAATTATAAGAACATTCAATTTGAAATAAATTGTTTTTGATTTAGGCACAAGGTTAGAAACTTTCAAGGAGAGTAGGCAAGTCGATTACATTGACTCCAGTTTTTCACTAGTACTTTATTTTATCGCCCCCGAAAGATGCAAGGCAAAGTTGACCTCGGTAGAATTTGAATTCAGAACATAAAAAGCAGGAATAAATGCCGAAAACATTTTGTCCGACGCTGTAATAATTCTGCCGATCCATCACTCCTTTTAAAACACTTTTCTAATAATTATTTCTAATTTTGGCACAAGGTTAACGAAAAGAAAGAAGTCGATTACATCCCCGTTGCAAGGGCATAACCAGATTCTAAAGTTAGGGGGAGTGAGCACATAAAAAAAGGCGCCGTGGCACATACCACACAATTTTTAATTCATTGATTATACATTTTATAAAAGGCGCCAATTTTGAAAAATGTGCTTGGGTGGAGCCCCCCCCCCACGCTCCCCTATTAGTTCTGTCACTGCCCCAGTGCTCAAATGGTACTTATTTTATCGACACCAAAAGGATGAAAGGCAAAGTCAAAAGTAAAACCAGAAGAAATGCCGCTAAGCATTTTGTCCGACGTTCTAATGATTCTGCCAATCCCTCACCCCTTTCAAAACACCTTTCTAAGAATTGTAAAAAAGTCTAAAGCTTCTTCATTCGAATTTGTTAAAGCATTTACTCGAACGTTTGTTAAAACATTATTACTACAATGAAAAGAATTTTGGGCCATATGAGAAATGTGAGGAATGTAGTCTGTAAATGTTTAATGTATTTCGTACAATAGATTCGTACAATTCATTTCGATCATATGAAACGAAATTGAAACAATAAGTGTAAATGACAACTGGTATTTGTCAATATTTTCATAAGCAGTCCAACTGTTGCATTTTGGAGAAGTGTTATAGGCTCCGCTGGGCAAGTCTGGCACTAAAAGACACGTGAAACTTGAAAACTGTTCCTATTTTAAAGTAATCTTCCAGCTAGCAGTATTTATAACTGAATTTTCGTTTTCTGGGTGCAGCATTATTTACCATTCTATTTCAGATTTGAGGGAAAGGCTTGAAGGTAACAATATTCCATCCTTAGTGTCCAATAAATCTGAGATCTGAACCTATGTAATTATTGACTGTTTAATGTTTTTGGTAAACTTCTTGATGATTACCAACCTTTACTTACGATATAAAATAGATGTAATATAGAGAATCTAAACCGACACACAATAGATAAATAGTTATCCCTTGCGTTTCGGCTACCTCAAATTACGGGTTTTTGCGCTTACAATGTTTGTAAGGTATGACCACTTACAAGGTTCATTCCAGAAGTTTGGAGACTTTTTCAGGAATGACATTAATTTCAACGAAGTACAAAACTATAATCTCTTTCAAAGTAGGATCCTCTGACTTCAATGTACTTGTTGTAGCGCTCCAGCCACTTCGTGAAATCTCCATGGAAGTCCTCCAAAGTGAAGGTATCCAGGAGCTCTTGTCATAGCCTCCTTCCTTTCCTCAATGTCTTCAAAACGACTGTCCCTGAGGTTCTCCTTCAGTTTGGAGTACAACCAAATGTCACATTCTTTTTTTCTATCTAACTTTAGATAACTACTACAAAGTGGAGCAAATTATTACAGTAAACAACACTGGATAGGTGTTAAATGTTTCATTGTCCTGTTGCGGTCTGTTGAAGTCCTACTAAGGTTATAGTTTAGAGAGGCCATTTCTTGAATCCCTTTAATCTATGTATCTGCTAAAGCAAAGTCAAGCAATTGAATATTTATCATATATTCGCTTGAGGTAAATAAATATTATTTCTCATTTTTTTTTTATAATGTGTAATTAATATTTATTTATCTTTACGCTTACCACATGAAGAGGTGTCCGGCTCACGATCATAAAGACATGGGTTCCATTCCGGGCGGCATGCTGTATCTTTTAGCAAAGTACATCATTTCACATTGTTCCAGTCAACTCAGCTGTACTGAGTACCAACCAACCACTGGTGCAGCCTCTCCTCACTCCAGCTGTCACACCCTCGGTGTTCTGTCCAGTCAAAACTATTAGTGAAAGCATGATACTGGCTACCAGGTCATACATGTTTGTGAGTGTTGGTTTACATTTTTTTAACAATCACTAAAAACATTACTGCCTCATAGGTTGTTTTCTAGAAACACACTATTTATTTACCAATTCTTTTTATTGTAGATATTTATTAAATGTATCCTAATCTCAGTTTTGACCCTTATCTCTGTGAAGTAGATTTTCTTTTCTTTTCATCTGACCGTATCGATTTTTTTTTTATATATAGTCAGAAGACGAGTCTTTGTAGAGGATGTCTATAGTTTATTGGATCGTTGCCAGTATATATAACACAGTAAATTATTTTATTCAACCCAGAAGTATGGAAAGCAAATTAGGCCTGACAGGATTTGAACTTGGAAATGAGCCGCGAAGCTAACTACCATAATGTATGTTGTTGGTTTAGCTTCCGGACAGTTCTAATTTAGTAGACCTATGATCAAAGGCTTTCCGACCGTAACCATCTTGTACATCTAGGATTACGTTGTTCAATGCATTCCACCGTCTTTCTTTTTAAGATGGTAGAGTGTGAGTTGACGGAATTTGGCTACTATTTCTAACAGGGTGAACTATCGCATAGAAGCTTCCTAATTGGCTTTCGTCATAGTGCATTTTGTTTGCGCTATTCAGTGGTGGACAAATCCATAGCAATAGAAAGAAAGAATGAGATTGAGAAACGTTACCCTTTATAAAGTGCAATAAATGGGGTCAATGAACAAGCTACAACCGACCCATTTTGTTGGTTAGATAAGTGCGTACATGCAAGAAATGCAATATTTCATCAAGCTTTACGAGATTTCTGTCATAATACTTTCAGTGACCCAATTTTATGATTCAGATATACTTAGATATGACCATGAATTTTTTATTTGACTAAGAAGTAGCATTCAGTTTGGGAAGGAAGAAGGCAAATAAAATGGACACAAAAAGTATAATTCAAAAGTAAAGATAAAACTTGTTAAAGGCTTAGTTAGGGAGGAAGACATCGTCCATGAACCATTGTAGAATCTCCAAGACTGATGGGAGAAAGTTTTCCTCAGACTGGAGACCTGGCCCGAATGCTTAAAAAAGTATAATTTCTGCTAAAGGGTCAAGTTGTAGAGTAAGACCTAAAGACAAAATAGCAGAGAGCCAGAGAAAGGAAAATCAGAAGGTATTTAGAAAGAGAAATAAAGAACCTAAAAGGGCAAGAAAAAATAAATAGGAAAAGGGGGAGAGAATGGGTAAAAAAAGAGAATTAGTGAGTGTAACATTCATACAAGCGCGCGCGCGCGTGCGTGTGTGTGCGTGTGCGTGTGTATACACACATACATAATTGGCACTCCATCGGTTACGACGACGAGCGTTCCAGTTGATACAATCGATGGAACAGCCTGTTCGTGAAATTAACGTGCAAGTGCATGAGTACTCCACAGACATGCGTATCCTTAACGTAGTTCTCAGGAAGATTCAGAGCAACTCAGAATGTGACAAGGCTGACTCTTTGAAGTAAACGTACAACTCATTTTTGCCAGCTGAGAAGATTGGAGTGACGTGAAATAAAGTATCTTGCTCACGGACACAACGCACCGCCTGGAATCGAACCCACGACCTTACGATCGTGAGCCGAATACCTAAACAATAAGCCACGCGCTTTCACACATACACACACACACACACATACACGCAACATTTATTCGTAGTTTTTTCAGGGGCGATAACTCTTAAATTTGACTTTAACCTTAATTTGAGCAGAAGTCTGTTTTAAGTGAACTTCATCTTTCTAACCTGGAAGGAATTTAACATGTTGAAGAACTCAGCTGTTGTATCAGTAAAATGGTTGGCATCAAGAATAGCCTCAAAAGACCCACACATTCGTATTCTGGATGGATCTTTTCATATGCCAATGGCTAACCGCAATGCAAAGGCAGAGTATACAGCGAAACACATTCCTGGTGCTCTGTTTTTCGACATCAACGAGTGTGCCGATCAGAATTCCCAGTACCCCCATATGTTACCATCACCCGAAGAATTTGAAAAGTATGTAAGTCGAATGGGGATTAAAAACAGCAGCCATATTATTGTCTATGATACCAGCGAAATGTACGGGCTTTTTTCTGCGGCTCGTGTTTGGTGGACCTTCCGAGTATATGGCCACGATTTAGTGTCAGTGTTAGACGGAGGATTACCCAAATGGCTTTCACTGAACCAATCGGTGACTGATAGTGTGGAGACATTCACATCGTCTAAATTTATTGCCAAATACCGCCCAGAACTCGTTAAGAATTATAACGATATTAATGATAATATGAAAAGTAAAATCAGCCAGGTTGTTGATGCACGTTCCAAAGGCAGATTTCAAGGAAGTGCTCCAGAACCCCGTGCAGGTAAATTCTTTCAGTTTGTTTTTTATTATACATTTGTGCTATTCGTATGCTTTTAACGTTAATAAATTAGTTAACATAGTCAACGAAAAAGTAACCTTTAAAGTTGTATATAAATGTATTTTATTATATTATCTTTACAAATACGGCGGCGAGCTTGTAGAATCGTTAGCGCGCCGGGAAAAATGTTTAGCGACATTTCTTCCGACTTTAACGTTCTGAGT
>JAOPUL010005855.1:20955677-20969542 GCA_027564515.1 Octopus rubescens | reverse complement strand
CATCATCATCATCATCATAATCAACATCATCATCATCATCATCATCATCATCATCATCATCATCATCATCATCATCATCATCATCATCATCACACCTGGGGGGGAGGGCGATTCATTCTACTAAACCCTTAAAAGCAGTACCCGCTGCATGGTAAATATGCTGGAATACCAGATAAAGTACTTCATAGAAGTTAGTTATGTTCCTTTACAGACTGAGTTCAAATTCACTTAGTCCAACCTTACCTTTGTATGTTTGATAATACAAATACAAATAATACTTGAATACTATTGATTCAATAAGACATAGCCTCTTTCCATAATTTGCGGCTTTTTCCTTATTTAGGAATCATCATTATTTTTATTATTACCTTTATTAGGCTTATTAGAGTGTCATAAAATGTTTTGCAATATTTCTTATGAATTTGTATATTCTGAGTTCAAATCTTGTCGAGGTCAGCTATACTTTTTATCCTTTCAAGGTCGATGAAATAAAGTCCCCGTGGCCTAGTGTTTAAGAGTATTTGACTCACGATTATGATGTCATAATATCATGGGTTCAATACCTGAACTGTGCAGTGCACAGTGTTCTTGAGCAAGATACTTCATTTCACACTGCTCCAGTATTCAACTGAAAAGGAATACTGTCCAAGTTGCCATCTCTCTCTTGCTCCCTCTTGCTTCCTCTTTCTCTCTCTCTCTCTCTCTCTCTCTCTCTCTCTCCTCCCTGTCATTACATCCTGGATGTGCTACTAGGTCAATGAGTGAGAGTGTCGAAAGGGAGTCCATGTTTGCTCATGACTACACAGGCCCCTAAAATAATTGGCAAAAGCATGGTGCACAGTACCAACCCATACTGGTTTGCATGAGATGGCCCATGATCTAATAGTTAAGTGTTAAAATCAGTGTTCTAGGTCTTGTGTCTTTGTTAGAAACATTATGAAAGTTAGAAACAATTATTATCATTATTAGAAGGTAATGAAAAGCGGCGAGCTGGCAGAATCGTTAGCACGTCGGGCAAAATGCTTAGCAGCATTTAGACCGTCTCTACGTTCTGAGTTCGAATTCCGCCGGGGTCGATTTGGCCTTTCATCCTTTCGGGGTCGATAAAATAAGTACCAGTTTAAGAAACTGAGGTCGATGTAATCGACTAAACCCCTCCCCCGAAATGGCTGGCCTTGTGCCTAAATCAGAAACCATTATATTATCTTTACAAATAGCTGATATAGTTGCGTCTATTAGTCAGAATTTAAACATTTCGGTTTACTGACCTACAGAAGAATGCTGTAGCTTATTTAACTCATTGTGATGAAGAAGTAAAATAACAGTAAACATACTTCTGATGATGGGCCTTTGTGTCTGAAATATATAAAGGTTATTAAACTTTTCTCTTTTGTATTGTAAAAAGTTGTCTGTCTTCACTATATTGTTAATTTACTTCTTAACTGCCCTACACAATCTTCGAGTGATGTTCCACATCTTTCACTGTGCAGCTAATTTAACTAATCTAAATATACTGGACCTACAACAATAACAGTGTACCATTAATAAAACTGCGTAAATAAAGGTCGAAAGTTCATCAGTTCATGTACGTGTGTCTGTTTGATTCTTCAAGCACAAACACTATGTTTGTTTATGTGACATAGGGAATCTCATACGGAAAAAAATCTTTAGTGAAAGAAAACAAATTGTTAACGATTGTCAAAGAGAAAAGAAGATAATTTTAAGAAATTAAGAATTAATCTCTCGCATTTAATTTACATGCTTAGGGGAAAGTTTGACCTGTGTTTACAGACAAAAAACAAAGCTATGGATATGTTTTGGACTTTTAGATCTCATCAGCATAATATAGTTTACTCAAATCAGCCCAATCAGAAGATAAAGATTTGTACATGTAGAAAAGAGGTAAAAGCAATTTCTTGCAACAGGACTCGAACTCGACGCGGCTACTTTTAGCAACATGAACTCTCGATGCGGCCGCTTCTTGCAACAGGACTCTATATGTGTGTGTGTGTATGTATATATATATATATATATGTGTGTGTTTGTGTGTATGCCTTTGTTTTTGCCCTCCATCACCGCTTGACAACTGGTGTTGGTTTGTTTAGAATAAGTACCAGGCTTGATTTGTTCTGCTAAACCCTGCAAGACAGTGCTCCAGCATGGCCATTGTCCAATTACTGAAACAAGTAAAGGATAAAAGATCAAAAGCGTCCCACAATGAAGTACTGCTCCCACATGTGGGACGGTGCTGCTGTTACACATATAGACATCTTAGGCTGCTCTCTGAGAATGACCACTTGACTGATTGACATTAAATCACTAACAAACATACTCCAGACTCTGGCTTTCAGGCGTGGTGTCTTCCCTCTGTCTTTTCTATCACTACCGTGGTGGCCTCTGTTGCTTGGAGCTGGCTGGTCTTGTACCTTCTCCAGTCAAGCACACTTGACCCACTTGTTTCTCTACCTCTCATCACTATTTTTGCATCCACCCCACCCTCACCTTGTACTAATCACAAGCCCAGTCCTTCCTTCCCAGAACATTGGTCCTCTGAAATCTTCTTGCTGCTCATGTCTTTCCTGCTGGTGTTGATCTACAATAGTATGAATAGAACATTAACAGCATCAAGGTTACAAGTTGCAGAAGGCATGTAAAGGTCATGGGCAATGCACTGTTCCTTCCTCCAGATAAAGCAAGTAAAAAAACACAAAATACATGGGATGAAACAAAGAGAATAAAATGTCATGCTTTGAACCTGTAAGTATGCTTTAGAGGGTGCAATTTTGCTTGACTATACCCCTGGAAGATGCAAAAGCTAGCAGCCACATGGTTTATAGTGTTTATGGCTGAAAATAATGATGTTTCTATCAATTAGTGAACTGTAAACACAAAACCATGTAACCACATGCTTTTGTGTCTTCCAAGAGCAGAGTCAAGTAAAATTGACCCCACTAATGGCTATTCACAGATTCAAAGGTTTAAGTGTCAGATTTTCCTTTATTTTCTGGTTACTTGTTCTTCAACCACTAATCAAAGATGTTCCAGCTGTGACATTCCTAGGTATTTTGTTTTTCCCACAAGGCATAATGTATCCAGGACTACATTGTTCCATGTGTGTTTCTTTTTCTAAGACAATAGAGTATATCTTGAGAGAAATTCAGAAATTTTGTTTTTTGCAGATGCATTGATTGCATAGAGGTTAACTCATTAGCTCATTACTTGCAGTTGTTAGTCCAACCCCCAATTCAACAGACCTACGATTGACAGTGTTCCACCCATGATCAATCATTATCTTTTTTGGATGTATTCCAGAAGTTTTCAGACTTTCAGGAGAGACATTTATTAACTTCAAAGAAGTACAAAACTCTAATCCCCTTTCAAAGTAGGATCCTCTGATTTCAATGAATTTGTTGTAGCACTCCAGCCACTTTATGGAGGCCCCCTCCAAAATGAAGGTATCAAGGATCCTTGTTACAGCCACCTTCATCTTCTCAATTTATTCAAAACGACTGCTCCTGAGGTTCTCCTTCAGCTTAAGGAACAACCAAAAGTCACGGAGGGTGAGGGACAGTTTTGATGCTCATCTCTGTCAAGTAGTTGGTTACCAGGTGGCTCATCACTGGGAACAAACTTAAGTTTTGTACATGTTCAGATCTTCATGAATAATTCTGTTATCAAAATGTAACAAAACAGTCTGATTCCTGTCTAATATATCCTAGTAGAGTCCAAAGTTTGTAATTATTTTGTTTGTTTTGTAGATATCAAATCAGGCCATTTTCATGGTTCTACCAATATTCCTTTTACTAATATTCTGGACCCTGAAACTAAAACCATACTGAAGAAAGAGGATCTCTTAAAAGTATTTGAAACTGCCGAAATAGATTTAAATAAACCAATTATTGCATCTTGTGGGTCAGGTAAGATTCTGTTAATGTTAATTCTAAACAAGTAAAAAAATGTTTTTTTCTGATTCCAATATAAGCGTGTGTGTACACTGTGTTAATGTAATAAAGGTTATATCTGTTATATTTAAAAGATCATGAAAGCAAAATCTACTTGGAATTGCACTTGAAGCTCTTAGCAAAGCAAAGAAAGCACCTGAAAGTGAAAAATAAAGACCATTTCTACTTCATATTAAACAATTAGCAATAAGATGATGCTCATTTGTGTTTTTTTTTAGCTCAGGCTAACACTGACTGAGCATTTCCTTGACCAAAGGCATTTCAGCTATGCCAGTCTCACATTCTTTGTACATCATTGTCCAATGAGAATTACTTTCTTCTTTTTAGGATGGTGGGGTGTGATTGAAAAGATAGCTTGACTACTGATTCTGACAGATCAAACAACTACATAGAGGCTTCTTCATTAGTATCCAGTTGTAATAACTGTTGTCTCAACAATTCCTGCTAATGATGGACATTATCAAAGCCAGTCAACACAATCTGTGCATTTGTGATGATTGTATTCTTGCATGTAATTATTTATAGAAAACAATACAAAGAAATTTTTGCTGAGTAGTAAAAATTGATCAAAATTAACCTCAGCTTATATGTTTATATTTACATTTGGTTTTCTTACCTTCAGTATGTCGAACTTTCTTCTATGTTACAATAGTCCAGTTCAATATCAATGAATAATTACATTTCTACTTTGTTATTGGATGATTAGACTCATGTTTAATAATCCACTAACTAGCCCTTACTACAATAACCATTATTGGCAACTTGGCAGAAACAGTAGTCTAAATACCTTATGGTTTCATAGTTATACTATTTTAAATTTCAAACCACCATCTTTCAAGAGATAAAATATGAAAAATATGTACTAGATTTAATCAACTATACCCAACCTATACACGTTTATGGTCTTCTACCATAACAATAAATCACCATGATTAAAAGAGCAGTGGATGAGAGAATCAATAGAGCACCAGACAAAATACTTGGTGATATGTGACAATGTTTCTTAATATACTAAGTTCAACTACCATCAAAGTCAACTTTGCTTTTCATGTAATTGACTAGCCCTCTCCCGCAAAATTTCAGGCTTTGTGCCTATAGTAGAAAGGGATATTTGGTTACATTCTGAGTGAAATCCTGCCATGGTTAACTTTTTCTTTCATTTTGTCAGCAGCAGTAAAATATAATACCTGTCAACTACTGGAATTGATATAATCAAGTATATCGCTTCCTAATATCTGAGGCATTACACCCACATTAGAAATCAATATTTAGTTACACCCCTATACATTCACTCCTGATTGCCTTTCTGCTTCCTGGGGGGTTGTTAAAATAATTTCATTGATCACACCCTTCCAAAATGTTGAAAATCATCAGCATAATTTTTTTTTTTTAAAGAGGAAGTGCAGCAATAAGTTCTTAGCAAAGTTAAAAATAGATTCATATGACTAAGCCAAAACTAGTCTGCATTCTAGCATGTAAAAATTGATAAACAACATTACAAATAAATCTTTACTGAATAATAAATATTCATCAAAATATTAACCTAAATTTACGTGCTTTTATTTGCACCTCTTTGGGCTCTCCTACCTTCAGTATACCAACTGTAAATTTTCTTCAATTTGTTTCCATGGTGCTGACAGGTAAAAGTAAATTATATGATCTAGCATTCTTGGATAAATTTCACCTAATATAATCACAAATGTTCAGTTCAATATCAGTGGGGTTCAGTCCCACTGCGTGGCACCTTGGGCAAGTGTCTTCTCTCATAGCCCCAAGGCAACCAAAACATTGTGAGGGGATTTGGTAGATGGGAAGTGAAAAGAAACCAATCAGGTGTGTTTATATATATATATATATATATATACATACACACACACACACACACACGTGTGTGTGCCTCCTTGTCTTGACATTATGTGATAGATGTAAACCAATGTCAGTCATATAAACAGAGGCATTTGTTTCAAATCTGATGAAAACATGTCCAATCATGGGAAAAAAATTACCTTGCTTGGAAACAATGCGAGAGTTGATGACAGAAAGGGCATCCAGCTGCAGAAAATCTACCACAATGATTTCTCTTATGACCAATGCAAGCATGGATAAGTGGACATTATGATGATATATATATATATATATGCATGTGTGTATATATAATAAAAGCATTTTTTTTTTCTTCTTTGATAATTCACCATTTTTTAAATTCCCTTTTCCAACTTTTGCAGGTGTGTCAGCATGTTGCCTCACATTAGCAGCCTATTTATGTGATCATGAACATGTTTCTGTCTACGATGGTGCTTGGACAGAGTGGGCACAGAGGGCCAGTGCAGATCAGATCTTATCTAAGGACTCTTGAACCAAATTTATTTCTAATTAGCTTTGTATAACATGTGTCGAATTTTATTTTATTTTATATAGGTTAATTGTGTAATTTTAGAAAATTGGATATTAATGAGCTGAGAATTAAACTTTTTAATCATAACAAATTAAAATCAATCAGTTTCAAAGACTTTTTTTAGACAAATTGTTGAATTTATATATGAATTATCTCTATATTTTATATACAAATTATGTCTCCAAAATACATAAATAAATAAAGTGTTTTGAGATTGATATTTTATTAATTCTAATATTTTAGTATTATTTCAAAAGTTTTTGATCAATAGCCAAAATTAATCAAGACATTTTGAAATAAGTTTTAATGTGTATCATGATGAAAATGTTACCAGGTATTGTAATGTTATTGTACTATGTTGGGGTTTAACCCAGTTTATTTGGTATTATTTTTATTAAAGCAAGGGGTTTCGGCTCACGATCGTAAGGTCATTAGTTCAATTCCAGGCAATGCATTGTGTCCTTGAGCAAAACACTTTATTTCACATTTCTCCAGTCCACTCAGCTGGCAAAGATGAATTAAACCTGTATTTCAAAGGGCCAGCCTTGTCACATTGTGTCATGCTGAATCTCCCGGAAAACTATGTTAAGGGTATGTGTGTCTGTGGAGTGCTCAACCACTTGCAGGTTAATTTCACAAGCAGGCTGTCTGGCTGATTGTATCAACTGGAACACTTGTCATAACCGACGGAGTGCCAAAAGAAAGAAAGAAAGAAAGAAAGAAAGTTGTACCACCTCTCTCATGAAATTTGTTTACTGTTTGTAGACCGACTGACATACAAATGACTTGATCATTATGAAAGTTTTAGCTATTATTTAGAATAGTCATAGACAGACTGCAACCCACAGGGCTTTCTGAATGGCACACCTAATGAAAAACTACTTTGAATTGTTTTAGTAGTGTGGACCACACTACTGATGAGCCATGTCTCATGCAACCCGCTTCTTGGAAGCAGTTGCCATGCTTCGTTTAGAATAGATTCCTACAAAATTAAATTCAATATAAAGTCTTGTGTATTCCTTAAGGAGTCGATAATATTGTATTGAGCTTAGATAATAAAACAAGGTGGCAAAATAGAAAGTTTTTAACCAAAAATGAGAATATGATCAAATGATTTATGCTTAATTATATTTCTGAATATTGGATTATTTAATACTTAATCACATATAAAGGTACTCTCTTCTTACCAATAACTTGATCACATAAATACTTTCTTTGTTCTTCACCTCATCATTTTTTAGATTTTAATGGGATTTGTTATTTGTCTTGCATTTACAATAGACTATTTATAAACTAAGAATATAAGCTTATTTGTTGATAGCACACTCCACTTATCTAATCAAGTACTGTTTTTCAAACCAAGATAATTTATATGGCCACTTCATTTTCTAGAAATAGCAGCCAAATCTCTCCCAAATTACACCTTAACCATTTAGCATTCAGATTACACTTTCAAATGTAATGTTTATTCATTCACATTGTTTTCAATAAATCAAGCTTTGAGATTTCGATGATGTGATTGGTTATATTTTGGAATAAAATTGTAGCGTAGAGGTGAGAGGCCAGTTTTAACATAAAACAAGTAGAATATTTGGGTGGGATTATAGCCGGTATAAATGCTAAAGAGTTAGAGCTTAGAAAAAGAAAAAGGGGTTGGTCATATCTGGAATACTTTTGATTTATGATAAGTTTGCTTGATCAGGACTGGTTAACATACAAAACAAAAACAGTTTAGAAATTTTAAATACCAACTTGACATCTACACCTTCAATAAAAATATTTCTCATTTCTTGCAATAAAGATTAAATGAAGCAATTAATGTTATAATGTTTAAAAAAAAAAAATTTCTTCTTTCAAAAAATTAAAAAAATCCTAGAACATTGTATACTCTAAAAGTATCTTCAGAGTAAAAACACAAAACAACCTAAACTGAAAGGTGCTGTAATGTTTTTCATTTCACCAAATCAAGAATAATATACTTTTTAATAATTATCATCCAAGATTTTATAAAGAAAATAATATCTACTTACAAGAACGATAGATGCTCTTTCAAAAACTATCATCACCACTGGATTTAAAATTACTATAAAGCCATTAACTACAATAGCTTTTCTTTTGCTCAACTTCCTGACTTTTAAGTTAGTATCCCACTACAGTCCATTCATTGTCACACAGACCTATTGTAATTTAAACTAATTTGGTAATTAAGTAATTAAATTTACTATAATTTAAACTTTGTCCCTGGTGAATGAAAATCTATTTTCACTGATGACACAAATTGTCACTGCAATCCTTCAGTTCTAAGGTGACCACTGGATATACTTCTTACTTTCTACAAATGCAAATATTACTAAAAGAGAGACAGAAACTCACACAATCATTGACACATGCCAGTACTTGTCAGTCTTTGAAAATGTTCTTTATTTTATGCAGTAAGAGTTTAAAAAAAAAAGTCATAAAAATTAAGAATTGATTGGATATTTATTTTATGTATAAAAACAGACACTGAAACCAGGAATCTATTTGAGTATATAATAGACAAAGATAAGGTATTGTTCAACAAAGATTAAAAAGATAACATAGACAAAAAACTTCATAAGCCTCAAGAAATGAGAGTAGTGAGACACAGGAGTTGTTGTTTTTTTACTTTGTCTAGTATAGATCATTTATTTGAGCTCTTTCCAGAAGAAACCTTCATGTGATATGTCCATCAACAAGGCTGAATAATAAGTAATTTTAAACATTTAGCTGCTCAAATAACTGTCAGAAAATCCACTTATCTTCAATACTTATATCCTCTGTTGCATCTATTAACTCATCCATTTCTGAGCCATCTTCTAAAATATGAAAGAAACAAGGAAGGTAAATTATTAAATAACTTTTGAAATAATGTGTCATTCTTAAATTAAGTTTCTAACAAGCAAAACAGAAAAGTTAAAAGACCTATCACTCATATAAACATTGCAAATTGAACATTCTTATGATGGTGATGATAGCAGTGGGGGTGTATAATATAATTTAATCTGGGCTTTTCATCCATTATGATTTTGTAAAAATCACCCTTACCACCATTCCTATCACATTATCTCTCTCCTATTGTTATGCTTGCATAATGAGGGATTTCATCAAGTCTATTTGTAATCAATACACCCCCTCATCATCGACCTTCTGTACTACTATTACTCCTTCTCATCCAGATTACTTGTTTAATAACACGCATCACTTTCTTTTTTTACCACCATCTATTTCTAAGACTATCACACACCATCTCTTACCATCAAACATCACCTTTCTATATTGCTAGCAATCACTCTCTCTCTCCTCCATATCACTCACTCTCTCTTTCTAATCAGTTAACAACACTGTTTATCCACCATTACTCTCTGTCACCACTGTCTCTCTTCCATGGCACCCTCCAGTATTGTTTTCTCCATCACTCCTGCGTCCATGTATGAAAATGAAAATACGTATATACCTGACTAAAAGAAATGCATTTAAAGCCAAAAGATTCTCTTACGTTTTGGTAGTTTACTGATATCTGTGAGAGGAGTTACAGGATGTAGTAAACCAGGTAAGACATCTGGTGTATTCTTGCGAAGGTTCTTTAGAAATGCATGATTCAATAAACTGGAAAGAGGCAACCTAAGTGAAGAAAAAAAAAAATTTAAAAAAAAAGCCCTTTCAATGTCATGCAAAGAATTAAATTTAAATATTCTTTTATCTTCAAAATGGAATAATGGAAATATCAAGATTAAAGAAACTATTCTTATTTATAAATTAAATCTCACTATCAACAAGGGTGAGTTTCTCAATACTTACTAACACTATCAATCAACACATCCCACTCCCACCAACATCTTCATCTGTATAGATCAGAGATAAGCTCATTCCCATGAAGGGTTTTTGTTTTGCTTTCACTCTTATTCCTAAATGGAATTGTAGTAGATTTTTAAAGCATACACGCACACAAATGTATGTGTGTGTGTGTATCTATCTATCTATCTATTTATTAATGCATTTATGCTGTACAAACATGAGAAAAAATAATCACAAAATATGCTAAGTATATTAATTTATTTAAAAATAATGATTCACTCTGTAAGCTGAATGATCACACACTGAATAAGAACACAATGAATCGGTTTCAATTGAACAAATAAAATATAACCAGTTTTCTTTCTCTTGTTTATGGATTCAAATATGCATGTGTGCATTTGTGTATATGTATATATGTAAAATCTTATACAAAAATACAGTCTATGTGTTAAATTATAGTTATCTTGGAGATTAACAAGTTTTAACATTTGTCTAATCATTGTTTCATTCCTTTATTGTTTGAAAGGTCTTCCAGGAAAGTTAAAGGATGAGTACCACCTTTGGATAGGCTCATCTGACACATCCACCTTTTCTCTTCATATCATTCCCTACCGAGTCTCACACCATATCCAACTTATGTAAAAAAGAAAAAAAAACCAAAAGCTAGTTTCTCTTCAACTAAAATGCATCCTTCTGGAAATTTCTCCCAACAAATGTTATTGCTGTCGTTTAACCACTAGATTAGCATTGTGCAGATTTAATTAAAGGCATTCCAACAGTGACCATCCCATTTTTGAAGTGTGGTACATCTAGGATAACAATATCTAGTGTGTCTTCCCTTTTTTTAAATGGTATAGTGATTTGAAGATGTGGCTATTTTAGGCAGGTCCAAAAACTACATAGATGCTACATTGTTGGCTCACACAATAGCTTCAACAATTTACATACAGGTGTCAACCTGACAGTTCAAGATTACTGTAAGACCATTGATCTCACCAGTCAAAGAGAATTTCCAATGTTCTTCTCATTCTCTTCTATAAATCTCTATGGTTCTGTACCAACCTTAATCATTCAGTACAGTGTTTAGTTTGGTTACTTATAGATAAAAGATTAGATGCTTACAATGCATACTTGTTTTTACTACATGTCCCTTATACTGCTATTACAATAGTCTACTATTATGAACTAGCTACCTGCATACTCTCTCTGGCCACTTTAGTCACCCTTCTTGAGTATGCCTCACCTCCCAGCTCCTGCAATAAACACATCCTAACCAGAAATTATACCCTCTAGATACTGACCTACAGGTGTTCAAACTGAATATAAATTACCAGTCTTCAGGGATGTGTAAAGTTCATAGGTATTTACCCTCCTCTTCTGATTGTCTTATAAAACATTATATATAAAAATAACTATCCATACTCAAACATTGGCTCAATATATAACTCCATGTTGACTCAAGACCTAAGACAACCAATATAGATTTCAATCAATAAAAAAATCAATGAGACATTAATCAGTGGCTAAATACAGATCAATGGTTTCAGCCTTCATACTCATCAACTGAAATTTTATTCTTTCAGATATTTTAAAATTATATTATCCAACATGCTTCATACAAAGATTTAATTGATGGAAATTTTAAGATTAACAAAATCTCCATACAGCATTTCCACTGTGCCAACACCTTGATCTACTTATATAGAAGAACCTGTGTCATATGATAGTATTACCCATTATTAATAAGACAGTCAGATTCTTGGTATTTTCATTTCCATTTTTGGGTTATCTCTCAAACAATTTTTGTAAATTAAACTGACTGCAGAATATCATTATTAGTTATTATTTTATTAATCTCAGAGTGGTTAATCAGACTCATCCAGGGTTTAAACTGAAAGGGTTTAAATTGAAACTGTAAAGAGCTAAAACTAAACATTGTAAAGTCTGATAGTCTGATTTTGACCAACTTAATTATTTTTAAATGTATTTTTTTTACCTCATGTGAGCTTCTTTCTCCAGGCACATGTCAACAAAGTTATGAAAAGCATAAGAAAATGTTCGGGTGTAAGCTGGTGAATCTTTGGCAATGTTTGTACTTAGCCGATTACCTAAAATTAGAATAAAATCTTTTAAAAAATAAGACTACAAAAACGAATAAGGATAATTTTCACTAAAATAACCAAATTCTTGAAAATTAGATTTCCAAACATTCATATCAAATATTATAAATCTAATAATATCACAAATTATCAGGTCACACTAACTATTGTGAGAATAGGATACATTTTTATTGTTTGAAATTTTTTAGAAAAAGAATAATATTAAGAAAAAAAATGAAGAAAATTGAAATCCTGATGCCCTAACTGATACAAATTTCAGCCAGAACACAAGTATACCAAAGATTATTTTTTTTTGTTATTTTTATAATTCTGAAGAGAAGAGCTAGAACCTATTGCCTTTTTACCATGCTCTCTTAGACTGTAACAAAGAAACAACTGGGCCACAGCATACTGCTCACAAATTTGGGCTGGTGTAACAGCAGCAGATCCACATAAACATTCAAGACCACCTCCACATAAAATCCAGTAGATTGGCAAAATTTACTTACCAACATACAAGTGAAGTACACAGATCTGCTGTTCTTCTCTGTTTCTTCCATTGCTTCTCTGAATTAGTAAGCTGCATCCACCTCCCCCACCCTACTATTTCTCACATAGTAAACGATGCTTTCCAAAACTAGTACACCCTCTCTAACCATGTTTTCCCTGTTTAAGCTGAACATCAGTGGCACCAACTTTTCCAATCAGGGTGGGCTGGTAAATATCTTTTCCAGATTAACATAAGAACATTAGTGCAGATAGTGTTCAGTTTGAATTGCTACAGGTTAGTGATTGGTAGTGGAAAGAGTAACATATAAAGGTGTATCAAAGGGCATGCAGTTTGGGGGAAGATATTTAGTATGGTAGTACAATAATGTTGTCAGTGAGTGAAGATCTAGATGCAGATATTTGCATTCGATGTACTATTCCAGAAGGAAAATTTCCAAAACTTTCATAGATGAAACATTAAACAAAGATTAACCCATGCTAACATGGAAAACTGATTATGACAATAGTAACAACATTAAAATTCAATTGTTTATCCAAATGTTAACATTGAGAAAAAAAAATGATTTTATTAAAAAATATGGATTAAAAATATCTGAAATGAAATTCTCTTAGAATAATGGTTAAACCAAATCTATAATTGATAGGTTACAGTAGTGAAGAGGTTGCTGAGATATCTAGCCAATTTTTACAGTAAACTACAGTAAAACAGTTGTTACTCCATAACTATTGTGAAGTAATGAAGTGTGTACAAAAGGAATTTTAAAGGCAATGTCAAATTAAACAGAAGTATTTTGTTTGTCATTTTATATAGAACTATCTACAGCAGGCTGTAACTCACACACTTCCTGTCATAACCTGCACAATCAATCCCAAACAAACCAGCACATCTACAGCTCTTCAGAACTCTGCTACAACAGCATCCTAAGATATATATTTCTCAACTACCCAGTCCAAACAAACATAAATACATACAAAAATAGCAGCAACACTCTGCTGCACTGCACAACATCATCATCATCATCATCATTTAACGTCCGTTTTCCATGCTAGCATGGGTGGGACGGTACCACAGGAGCTGGCCAA
>JAOPUL010005855.1:20936015-20955577 GCA_027564515.1 Octopus rubescens | reverse complement strand
GCACCAGGCTCCTGTGGTTTTGTTTTGGCAGGATTTTACAGCTGGATGCCCTTCCTAACACCAACCACATTCCAATAATAATCTGTAATAAGAAACTTATTACAGATTAGTATAGTAACTATTACAGATGTGTTCAAATGGAGTTCACCATACCTTCCTCAACACTGTAATTACCACCAGAATCTACAGCTATAAAGAATAATCAGGTTGGATAGTGGAGAGGGTACAACACTCTCAGATTTCAACACTGTATAAAATACAATTAATTGCTGCATATCAGAATATGTAGTCTGGTCCTCAACTAGGTAGAAGTAGGGCATATTCATATATATGGATTAAACCAAGTCCTTCAATTGACAACTTACATGCCATAGGTGTGCTCAATCAGGTTTGACCTGGGACTACACAACAGAATTCCGAGTAAAGGCACAGTAATGAAAGTGGAAAATCTAATGAAAAGATACATATGTGCAGTATGTACTGTGGGAATAATGGGTCTAAAAAGATAATTGTGACAATACAAAAAGAAAAACAATATTAAATCAACATGTAGCTGGATCACAACTTCAGAGATAGAACAAGATACAATAATTGGTATGACAAATGTTAAAGTTTACAAAATAAATCTGTGTAACCTTTCAAGAAGAGATCATTAGACGGGAAATAGCTTCATGAAATCTATGCTTTAAAAATAAACCAAATACTTCAATAATTCTGAAAAAAGACATGTAATTAGGGCAGTAAAAATAAGAAAATGATATTTTACTCATAGTACTGTGGACACCACCGAATTCATGGATAGTGCGAGAATCAAGTAAAACTGGTTTGGTGCCATTTAATTTTGCTAAAAGCATCTGAAATAAAATAAACATTTAAAATTTATAATCAGATTAAGTGATATCCTTAACAACAATATGAATTTTGAATAAGTAGGAAACAGCTTTTTGGTGTGATTGAAAAGATGCTTTTATTTTTCTGATATATATATGTTCATAATTGCATTGGATTAGGTGAAGAGTTTTCTATTAGCAACTTCAGCAAAGAATGTCCAAGGGGAAATAGCTTCCTGCATTGAAACCAGTCTCTTATATGTAATCTTATCAAAAAGGAAGAGTATATTCTTGAAAGAGGAAATCTGAATGAATAACACAAGATTTCAAACAAAACTTTGTTTAAATAGTTACAAAGATCTGTGAGAATTGACTAAATCTTTATTAAAACTTTCAATATTAAGCTTTAAATATATATTTTGAGCTGAGTGTTTGAAATTAACAAAAAAAAAAGTGAGTGAGAAAGTTAATCTGCACTGGGGAGGGGCATACATTCTGAACAGAGTATATATTTAAAAGGAATCTGTTACAAAGGCACGGCAAAAGAACTGCTATACTGAATATTAACTAATTTAGCTAACATTAAAGCAGAGCACATTTTGTATTTTTTTACAATATTTTGGGAATGGGAACCATTTGAACAAGATATTTGAAAATGAATTTATAACCGAGAAATTAGTTTCTTACGAAATCATAATTCTTTTTTTCTTTGAAAAAGAGAATAGGCCAGAAAAGTAAGTTGCAAGAAAAGGAGTATTGTACTAATAGTTAGTGAACAGATGAGTGATGAGGGCTATATTGACATCCAAATTTTAGCTGGGACACATTTAGCAAGCCATTAGACAATATAATTGCTATTAAAGATTTTTTTTATATATATTTTGACTCAGGGTATTTTGAAGATAGAATATTTAAGATTTCTAATAGGTGTTAATTGTCACTATATACAACAGTATCATAAGAAAATAAATTTTAAAAAACCAACTTACCTGTGTTACTGGCATATCAGCAAAAGGAGCATAACCATTTGATAATTCACATGCCAGAATGCCAATACTATAGATGTCAGAGCGAGTATCATAACCAGCCATATTCTGGAAATTTTAAATAAATAGAGTATGTGAAATGATTCTAATAGGATTCAAATTCTAAAATTCTCTTATGAAATAATAATTATATACATAATGTTACTCAATTTTAATTATATATATTACTGGAGTTGATGCTAATGCAAATGATATTCAATTTTATGATATAGGTTGGGGGGAAAAAAACTTAGGCAGGAAGAGAGTTTGAAAAAGTTGCTATTTCAATGAAGAATTGGGAAATGTGTTTAAAGTGGCTTAAGGCATGATGTGAGCTTAGTTGAAAATATTATCAAGTGATTGTAGAAAAGAGAAAACTATAAATGAATATTTTTGATTGAGTCAAAGTACAAAGCTAATAATAGAAGGAATGTATAGTATAAAGTAATGTAATTAACCTGTTCAAGTATTTCTGGACTGAGCCAAAGTAAAATGTTAATGGCAGAAGCAGGATAATCATGAAGTCGCCGGAGTCGCTTGCCACTTTGGATCATAGAGAGAGCATTGTGTAATCCAGAAAGCTGGATATTACCATTGGCTGAGATCAACACATGACTGGCTTTCACTGCACTACAAATAGAAATGAAATGCTCTTTAGCAGATTCAGAGTGAAAGGTTTTCACTTTCTAACCTGTGTATTCTCTAACCTATCAAATTAAAAAAAATAAGTTGTTTTTTTCTTTGACAAGGGTATTTTTTCCCACTTTTTTTCTCCAATTATTAAAAAAATATTATATAAATTAATTAAAATTCTTTAATATTATTCAGTGATATTTCTTAAGATATATAAATAAAGCAAAAGAAATATTTGTATAGACGATGATGATAAAATATAAAAGTGTAATTCCAAGTTATAAGCTTTCAAATGAAAATAATATTAAATTATAGTGTCAATTGTGGGAGTCAGCAGCTGAAGTTAAAAATAATGTTAAACCTTGTTTAACTTTAGTTTATGAAACATTTATGAACATTGAGACATCTCTCAATAAATTGGATACATGTATAATTTCTGAAGGAGGTGAATTGGCAGGGTCATTAACCTTGAAGAGAATGACTTGCAATATTTTTCCCAGCTCTTTGCACTCCAAATTGAAATCCTGCTCAGGTCAACTCTGTATTTCATCCTTTTGAAGTTGATAAATAAATCATTAATCAAGTACTGGGGTGGATTCTTTTCTCTTTCTCTCTATCAGCTACACTTCACTTTGAGAATTGTTTTAGGAGATCACTTACAGTATCCCTTTCTCCAGAAAAGAAGAAGGGTTGAATGAAGGGTTAGCAACTTCTCATAGAAAAGCTGATATGCTCCTGGAACATTCAAGGACAGTCCAATGTGCAGTACAAAAGAGGTTGAAAATAAAGAAATATTCAAGGTAGCTTGCTACCCAAATTCCAGCTAGGTAAACTAAAATAATGCAAAATTAAGTGTCTTGCCAAGAAACAGAAGGAAATGCCTAATGTAGATATAAACTCAATACCTCATGAGTTGATAGTTCAATGTTTATCAACTTAAACATTTAACCTTTACAGCAATCAAAGTAAAGAAGGAAAATATAACAAATAGAGAAAAGAAAGAAAAAAAGAATTAAAAAAAAGAATTAGTAGAAAAACTATAGGGACTCTGATGATAGAATGCATAAACACTTTTAAAACATTGAATGTACTAGAATATACTTATGATATAACTGAAAGAAAAGGTTCAATTATAGTTTTCATTTCAATAACTACAATCCCTTTTAAAATTACTGATAAAGATACAGGCTTGAAACCTATACAATGACTAAAACACTGGTAATCATGATATTTGTTTATCTTTTTTAATGATTAACACACCAGTCACGTCAATTTCTATATAAGTACTTCCATTATGGAATTACTACATCATAGAAAATGCAAATTTCAAATCAAACAAGTTATGAAAGTACAAGGTAATTTTCCTTTTGGTATGCAGAAAGAATAACCAACATCAACTTGTCCATTTTTAATTCTGCACTCAAATGGCAAATTGAATGAAGGAAGAGTCATCTATTTATTTCTAGTTAAAATATCTGAAACTTAATTCAAACCTAATCTACTTGATATTAGCAAATAATTGAATTTAACTGACCCTATGATTTAAATATTATCATCATATTTCAGAAGTAACACCCCTGTGTATGAAACAGCTTGCCTTTGCTACATTTTAATATAGACTTTATTGATAGAATTTTACAGTCAGAAGTTCACATTGACTGAAAGGTGGCGTCCCATGAGTGATACAGAAGACTAAACTGGTAAAGCAAGGATTAGATACTTACAGCACCCAGTTAGTACACAGGTGAACTTCTCAAAAGATCTTCAGGTTTGACATTGCTTAACTTCAGCAATATGACAGGAACAGGGGTTTTCAGGGTCAATTGGCTGTTAATGGATTTTAACATTATAAGCTTCAGATTATCTCAGAATTTCACAATGATCCCTTCTATTGGCTCTGGAATGTTGTTGAGATAAACTGAGAATTAACCGACAGGAAACACGCACATCATGTGGCAAACCTTAAAGTGATGATGGAAGCAGTATTCATACTTACCGATGAATTATTCCCCGGGAATGCAGATATTCTAGTGATTTGATGGTATCTCGTAATATGTAAGCTATAGCTTGCTCAGGCAAGCCAGATGTGAAAAAAGCATGGAAAATATCTTTGCAGGATCCTGGAATAAATTTATAACAAACAGAAGTGGAAAAAAATGTTTTATTTTTGTTTGTTACTATTAACATACATTGGTGAACAGAAGCAAACAGTCAATAATGTCAATGGTTGCTTAGCAGTGAATGTAGTAAAAGACTTGCAGAAAAGCTAATGTTAAAATGTTTAACAACATAGAAGTCATGTGATTAAAAAAACAAATTGGTAAATTCAGAAATCTGTTTCAGAATAACAAGAATTGACGTTAAGTAGTACAAAAAGAAAAATAATTAGGAATCTTCAAAGTTGTTAGATGACTCAAAGAGTACACGAAAAAAATATTTTAACTATATTTTTTACTTTATTGCTACATTAAAATTAATTTACCTATTCATTTAAAAAATTCCTCAAATGTTAAGCTTATGAGAAAATATTGATCTAATATAAAAAATAAAATATTTAGAACTTAAAAAAAAAAAAAAATGTAGAAGCATTTCTAGCTATAAAATTAAGAAGCTTAATAGATATTCAGAAGCATGAAAATAATATTTTTTTCTGTTAATGTTATTGTGATTAGTAATGAAAATTGGTCATCTGATAGTAGGTGTGTAACTGAAAGATCCAAAAACAAAGCAAATAACAGAATAAGGTTCATTGACCAAAGTCAAAGAGGCAATTTATTATGGGTAACTAGTAATGCTATTTAATAATCTTTTACTGAAAAGTTATAGAAATTTGTCTCAAAATAAACAGTTTGTAAATTGGTACAAATCAATATCAGTAAGTAGATGCAGTGATACCAAAACTAAAATAGTTATATGCTAGGACTTCAAAGTTATAGATATACCATGTAAATGCTTATGGCCATACATGCATATATGAACATGATGTAATAACAAAATACACACCATAAACACAGTAAACTATCAAATTAATACATACCATATGCCATAAATGGCATTACAATCCACAGTTCATGGTCATAAACAAATGTTGTATGAAATTTCAAAACTCTTTCATGTTGTAGTTGCTGAACCAAGGCAATTTCTTTCTGGAAAGAACAAAATATTATTTAGAAATAAATCTTTGTAACAAAAGCAGAAGTTCAGATATTTTCATAAAATAAGATATAGTTTAAATATTCCAAGATTTAAGCAGGATATGTTATAAAATAGATAGTGAAGAATTGTAAGCAGGATATGGAATGATAAATCTAAGACAAAAGGAGGTAGAATAAGAGAAATATCTACAGATGAAATATGAGAATTTTATTTGCAATTTTAATGTATTACATCAAAGATAAACTCAATTTACCTGTAAATCCGCAATATCTGTAAAAACATTTTCTAAGTCTAGTTTTTTGATTGCAACATTTGTTCCTGATGGTCTATGTTTTGCCAGATAAACAGTGACTGCATCACAGAACCCATGGCCTGAAGAATGTAATAACACCAATGCGTTAGGTTTTTAAATGAAAGTAAATTCTATTTTTATACAGAAAACATTTGAAACTATATGTGAATGTGAGTGTGTGTAGAGGGTGCATAGCCTAGTGGTTAGGGTGTTACTCTCACGATCACAAGATCATAGTTTTGATTCCCAGACCAAGCTATGCATTGTGTTCTTGAGCAAAACATTTCATTTTTGTTCTGCAATCATTTTGACATCTGACTTGTGGCACACCATGCACCTGTACAGAATAGACATTTGATCACTATAAGCAAATCATCTGTGCAGGTTGTTCAATAAGAAATTGCAGAACCCTCATGTGTTGTCTACAAGAGAGTCCGCTATTTATATATATATATATACATAAATAACCATCATCATCATTTAGCATCCACTTTCACATGCTTGTTGGGGCAGATTTTCTATGGTTGAATGTCCTTCCTGCTGCCATTTCCAAGCAACATATCACCCATAGCCAGACAGGAAATGAACAACATGCACATTTACAACCATCATGTGATATCAAAACAAGGGTACACACACACAAATTGTCATATGATAGATCCTCTACAGGTATATCTGATTTTAATAATTCAAGAATTTATGTTGTATGGTATTTGATATAGCTGTATTTATCTGTTGTTCAAAAACATGTCATAGGTAACTCCCAAGTTATTTCCCTTCGTTCCTTTTTTTTTTTTGTCTAACTTATGCAAATTAGCTGGACCATAAATATGTTCTCTTTTTTTTTTTTGTATAAGTTTAAGTCCCTTGGCTACAGGAGATAAAGTGGTCAATTGTTGTGCTGATGATGACTAGTGAACCAGAAACGAGTCCATGACTGTCCACTTATCACCAGACGAAAAGTCTGTCCTTTTCCTTAAGGGCATGTGAACTTTGGAATCTTGAGATTATCACTCTTTCTTAAGTGGTCTTAATTGCCATTTGGTAATTATGATACATCCTCTGGAGGTGGACATGATTTTAATAAATCAGGAATTTATGTTGTATGGTGTTTGATATACCTGTGTTTTCTCTCTCTCCACACACATAAATACTAGACTGGCACTCCATTGGTTACAATGAGGGTTCCAGTTGATCCAATCAACAGAATGGCCTGCTTGTGAAATTAATGTGCAAATGGCTGAGCACTCCACAGACACACATACCTTTAACGTACTTCTCAAGGAGATTCAACGTGACACAGAATGTGACAAAGCTGACCCTTTGAAATATAGGTACAACTAATTTTTTCCAGCTGAGTGGACTGGAGCAGAGTGAAATAAAGTGTCTTGCTCATGGACACAACACGCTTATGGGAATCAAACTCACGACCTTATGATCTTGAACTGATCTTGGCTTAGTGGTTAGACACACACACATATATATATATATATATATATACACACACACACAAACACACACACAGTAAGCCTCTTTCAGTTTCCATCTACCAAATTCACACACAAGGCTTTGGTTGGCCCAGGGCTATAGTAGAAGACTATAGATGCTACGCAGGACTGAACCCAATACCACATGGTTGGGAAGCAAGCTTCTTAACCAGACACCCACTCCTGCTCCCTATATATATTGAAGATAATTTTTAGTAAAATTTAGAAATTATAAACATATATAGGTATGGCATATGAAGACATAGCAACAGTATAATGGGCCGACATATTTATTTGGTACTTTAGAAAAATCAAAATAGAAAAACAAAATGCTATCCCATCTTGTTTCTTACCTATTAAAGAGTATAGTGTGTAATGTGACCGATTTGGTTCATACTTCACCATTTCTGCATTGTTTTCTGGAGAGACCTCCAGCTGGTTCTCATTTGACTGAAATAAGCAATTGGCTAGCAAAGTTTTACAATAACATTTTATGGCTTAAAAGAAAATACAAAAACAGTCTTTAGAAATTGGCGGGTTCAACAAAACAGCATAATGGAAGTAGAAAAATACACTTGGGCTAAATACAATATATTACATGACAGACTACAGCCTCATAATAGAAGGATAATTGTATAAAAGAAGGACTTCTAAGTCTTTAACACAAACATTAAACTACTTCTGAAAAAAAGAAAGATGACTTACTGGATATTGTAGATCACGATCAAAAGGTGCTGAAACAGGTGAATCTCCTACTCGTGCCTTTGTGCATGCACAATGCTGAAATGTAGATAGAAAACAATCTTCTATTCTTACAAGCAAAGAATATACAATATGAGAGGTGTCACATTAAAAAAAAATACAAACCTTGTGAAATAAGTAAACAGACTATATATTTAACAAAACTGCAATGTCTTTCATTCATAGATATCAATTCTTCTATCTATCAGTACAATTTGTTCTTAATAGCCATTATTGCTGCAGAATTAGCCACAGTAAACAGATCTCATTTATTTCCATCATTCCAACTTTTCGATTTGAAGACATGTATATATATATATGTGGGCTATATATGTAGAACAATATCAGGGATGAAATCATAGCTAACGACCTCAAACATAAATATTCTATTTTACCTTTGGATAAACTATACTATTTAAAGCAATCAAATTGCATATTACCATGAATGTCATACACTTATGAAACACCTTCAAATATTTAATATGTAGCCTTTTTGTAACTCAAAAGAAAAACAGAAAAAATAAAATGAATGTATACAAATAGATCTTTACTGTTATTTTCCTTAAGTGGGTTTAAAATTAAATTTGTTTTACCACATTTTTAATCAGATGTCTTTCTTACCAAAAGGTCATGAACAAATAAGCAGAACTGAACTCGTATGTATTACTCTTAAAATCCCTAGAACAATTTTTTTTACTATGTGAGTATCTATTTATTTATGACTTGATATATATTATATAAATGTTTAAAGAAAAATTGAAAAACACTAAGTATTTCAAGCTTGTCAATTTAAAGATAATCCTATATATATACAATAATAGTTTTTATAAGAAAACTAAATATATGCTTCAATAGATTTTTGATTTAGTATCTTTCAGAAGTAGTACTGAAATGTTTAGTTTTAAAATATAAAATAAAATAAATTTCAAGGATACTGGCAAGAAAAAAGTAGTTTTAGTAGAATTCTGTACACTGTAAACCAGCCCATTACTGGCATTTGTAATAGTGGACAACAGTTGTTAAAGCAGTGAAAGGTTTTACTTTCTTTAAGAATAGAATATCAAGTATACTCATTCATACAACAAACATAATTTTTTCATGATAAATGGACTATCAGAATATCACAAAATATATTAACCAACTGAACTAAACATTTTGAGAAGTCAGATTGTAGGGGGGGGGGATCTATTCAGAACATTGACAATTTCATGAGAAAAGCAGAAATATAAATTAACTGTGCAAACCATTACACGTGTAAAGGTTATCACATTTGCCTGTAAATACTGTATTTGTTCTTTTTCACACTCAAATTGTTACAAATGAAAATTGTTACATAAATTCATTTGATAGAAGCTGGAGCTTAATGGTTTCTACTCTGAGTTTCTTACCAAATATTTATATTACATACAAGCATACTTAGACCTGATAAAATCACATACTGGTATGTAACTTATGTTGTTGTTTTTTTTTTACACAGTTAATCTTAAAATATGTTTCACATACACATTCATTTTAAGTTGTTTTTTAAAAATATTTTTTTATACAATGTCTATATTTTGTCATTTCACTTGTCAAGTATGACATTCACTGTACAGATTAAGCAGATGTGTGATGTGTGTGCACCCATATTGAAGATAGAATCACAATGTAATTTAAAAAGTTATAAATATATAGAGATATATAAACTAGTGATTAATAAAAAGAATCATGATATATAAAACATTATACCTAGCAATAAATATACCAAGGGCAAGCGTCTTTATATTTCCAACTTGTTTCTACACATCCACAAACTATTCAAAATTCCACGGAGTTAATTTATAAATTCTCTACCATAGAATTGGAACTTGTATTCGATGTCCTGAAAGTTTAGCAATAAGCAGAACTCCCAGTTTTTGACTAGTTCTTACTTTTCTTTTAGCAGAACTTTCCTTGATCATTTGCATGTACTTGTCTTATCTAAGTTGGAATGTATTATACTTCATTTACACATCCAAACCAGCCATGTTACCTTGTCACATAACCAATCTTCATACACACTGCATTTCATACCAAATATTTTATCAAATGTTGTGACAAACTTTCTGAACACTTAACAAACAACCATCTTTAAGTATCATAAATTAACAGAACCTTCATATATGGTTTCAAATTTTGGCACAAGGCCAACAATGTTTGGGGGAGGGGGTAAGTCAATTACATCGACCACGGTGCTCAACTGGCACTTATTTTGCCCAGTATGCTAATGATTCTGCCAACTTGCCACCGTAGAACCATCAAAAACCTGTTTAAAAAGCAGGTGTTTGGTGGTACATAAAAAGCACCCAGTACACTCTGTAAAGTGGCTGGCATTAGGAAGGGCAGTAGAAACCATGCCAAAACAGACTGAAGCCTGGTGCAGCTCTCCAGCTTGCTAGCTCCTGTCAAACTATCCAACCCATACCATTTTAACCCTTTACCTGCCCTGTGTATCACATGTAATACACAGAGCATATTTAACTGGTGTCCATGCATCATATATAATACATATTCCCTATTTTTTCAACCACCAGAGTAACTTAGGACTTATGAAAGGAAACGGATGTTAAATGATGATGATGATGATGATATGAAACAAGGGCTCACTAAAAGTCTGAAAACAAGCATAGATGTTTAGGACAAACTTATGAAAATGCATTAGACAAGCAAAGGGTTAAGTTATCATACAAAATGGATGGATGCAGACAATCCTTTAGGTAATTGCCAAAACCCTCATTCATGCAGACTTCCAGTTCTCTAACATCTAATTACAATGAATAAATAATAAAAATGGTTCAATTTCCTTATTTGGTAATTTTATACCATTTATCTCACTATTTAGCATATTCTAAAGACAATAGGTATTAAGTATCTTTTAATATTGATGATAACTTTGATATGTTTCGGCCAGTATTGACCCAGGCCATGTCTAACTTAATAGCACCACCTGATACAATGAGTTTTTAATATGAATTTAGTAACATACTAGCTATACTTCAGACACAAGGCCAGATATTTGCTGGGTGGGTATAGTTAATTATATCAACCCCAGTACTTAACTAGTACTTTATTTTATTCATCCTGCAATAATAAAAAGCAAATTGACCTCAACAGGATTTGAACTTAGATTGTAAAGGGACATAATACCATAAAGCATTTTGTCCAATGCTTTAACAATGCTTTCTGCCAATCCAATGCCCTCAAAGTGACATTAATACTCTTATTACTTTTATACATAAAATTTATCCTGGAATTAAAAAATAAATATTTTTCATGATTACTAAGATAAGAATTAAAATGTTAGAATATTTAACACTGGTATAGTAAAATGTTGCTGCCAATGCATTTTCTTTTTTAAAACAGTTACATGTTGGCATGATACTCACCAAAAAAGACATTTATGGTCAGCCAGCAAGCACTACCAAACAAAATCCTGGAAATTCTGAAAATGAAGACTTCTTACTTTAATAATATCTGATACTAAATCTAAAGGCACTATTAAATGGCAAAATACTTCACCAGCCTGTCAGCAGAGAAAAATGTGTTCTTGATACTTATTTTCTTATTAATGTTCAAATTTCAGTAATTTTATTAACTGATCATTTATTCAGCAACATCAGTTGAATAAATCTAAGCTAACAACAATCTCATCCAATCACTCAAAACTCAGGTCCAGTTGGTTAATTCAGTTGTAAAATGACAAACTTTGAAAGAATATTCTACATTAAAAAAAAAAAAAAAATGACAACTTGAAATTTTAAGCACTGAACATTCTAGTTAGTTGTAACTATAAAAACTTCAAATGGATATTCTTGATACTTTTGAATACCTTTGGACCACTAACATCTCTGTTTGTATTTATTTATGAATTTCACCCATTTTTTAAAGTCTTTTAAAAATTTCCAATACATGTCTAGTAATATTACCAGGAATTGAATTAACACGACTTCTAAGCACACAATACCTTAAAATATTTTGTATTTGCAACTTTTGAAATAACTTAGTTTAATTTAGATACACAGGCTAAAGTTTACAATAGCTTTCTATTAATAAATATTCTAAAAATGACCAACCCAAGTATCCTAGGGGATCAATTTTCAATTCAAACACAAAATTGACACCTACCAAATTACTTGAAATGTAGTATATGGATAATGCCAATTCTAACATTTGTCATCATATTTGATGATTTTTTTTCTTTTTTTACAAAGAATCATAATTATAGGAAGACAGTTTATAGGCATTACCAAATTAGCAGCAGGATTACTAGTGCCAATAAACAATTGAAGTTTATGCTAATGTCTATGTTTCAATAATACTAAAATGGAAAAATTATCATAGGAAGGGAAAAATGGAAATGATATAATTTGATTGAATTTTGCTTTCTACTAGAAAACGTAAAAACTACTGCTTTTAGATTATATTACTAATACCTAATAAGCTGTAAAGTGAATAAAAAGAAATTTAGAAAACTACACCAACAGAAGTTTATTTTGTGCAGAATAATTCAATCTAAACATATCTTTCACAGTCTGGCAACTTCAACTACACTAAGTAATTAAAATCAAATAACATTTCTGTTATCAAAACTGTAGTCAGGATTGAGTTAGAGTGTAGGAGAAAGAAGCAATGCATTCAATGAGAGAGCAGGAGAAAAATGCAATACATTTTATTTCCAAATGTCTATTAAAATATGGACAAACATAAAATATAGTATTTAGTAATATGTCTTAAGTGGAGTACAAATGACTAACAACTATATCAAGATGTTTATTGTCACAATGCAAAAAATCCAATAATTATCATAGATAAATTTAAAATAGTTATTTCATTTGCTTTAGTCATTATAGTAAAAACCAAGCTGGAACAGCAGTGTCATCTCCTTCAATAATGTTTGTAAGATTTGAACAATTTAGCAATTCAAATATGACAAAAATTGAAAATAGAGCCTGATTTTTACACAAAATCACACCCATATATGTATGTATTTATGTGTATGCACATACACACACACTTTCTTGAATAAAAATAGAATTTCTTATTTGTTAGGTGTTTTATTAAGATACTGATATCCCAAACTCTTTTCATTTACTCAACAAACTAAGAAAGACTTCCCCTTGCTTTAAAGTGTTCATGAAATAAAATTCATTACACTCTACATTTTGGAAAGTAAACTTTTCCAAGTGATAAAATTACAAAGTGAAAAAATATAATTCCTAAATAAATTATAAATAAAAAAAATTAATTGAATGTGGATAAACATTTATGGTATATATCTAAATATATGTATGGTTGATATCTATACATTTGTTGTGGTATGTGTCTATCTACAAACATGTACAAGAATTAATGAAAAAAAAAACAAAAACCATTCTCTCTGCCCATAAATCAAAGAAGGAATAATACATAAATTAATCTTCAACAATTATAAATAAATGCACTCAAAATTCATGACAAAATGCCAGAGTTTATAAAGATAATTTCTTAGCAAGAGTTTTATTAACGTCAGGCCTTATTAGAATCAATATCAAAACAATTCCTTTAATAAAACATTTTGACTGCATGAACAAAATATAAGACAATTTCACAAAGTCTTCTATTTATTGTAATTAAATTATTGTCAATGTTACATTTTTATAATGAAATTATACTTAAAGCAATTGGCTAAATGCTCAGTGATCATGCAATGAAGTTTGAAATAAACTGTTCATATATTTTTATTTACTCTGAAATTGTTTTAGAAAAAGTGTGCTTCATGTAGATTTTAAAAATTGAATGTGTTGTCTCTAAGACTTAGTCTTGATATTAACAAAATGGAATATTTTCTTTCTCTCCCAAATATTTAAAATGCACCATTTAAACCAGAAATTGATGATACAAGTTATATAAGATATTCAACTATAAAGCTAAATTAAAATATACTTTTTGATTAATAAAAAGGGTTTCTAGTATAGGCACAAAAACTTTGGAAATGAACAACAGAACTTGACTGATACTAATTTTTTTCAACTCAGGAAGAACGAAAGGAAAATTCATCCCTGCCTGCCAGCATTCAGACCACAATAGTAATTATTATTTCAAACTTTGGCACAAGGCTAGCACTTTTAGGGGAAGGGGTAAAAATTTGAACTCTATGTAAAAAGCTGGAAGAAATGTCACTATACATTTTGTTAGACATGCTAACGATCTTGCCAGCTCACCGCCTTAAACAATAATAACAATTTCTTATGTACATGGCCAAACATTCTGTCAGTGAATACAAGGCATTTTAGCTGAATAAAGTTATAATAAAACATAAGATTTTGAGTGGTGGAGAAATGGGAATTGAGACCTTCATAGGCATTAACAACATTTGTGGACTTTATACAAACAGGGGTCAAACTGATTTACCAAGGATTGATCCTAGCAACTTGGTGCTCCCCATATTAATGATTTCTTAAGGTTAAAAAAAAGGCCAATATATTTTGTGACTCTATAGCTATGTTACCAGAGTCCATAAGATCTCAATTCATCAACTTAGGCATCTCCATTAGCTTACACAATACTATAGCTATTGACTATTATATTATTTTTTGTTCAATTAGGCATATGATCCAATTCTTAAAGAGAGAGAGAATCTGGTCAATCAACACCTTTGATACCAACTTGCCTGAGACTTCCCTTGGTTCTATAATACAAACTTCTTGTTTTAAATTAAAAGTTTCCATTAAAGTTTTATGTAAAGTTAAATTCCAAACACTAGATTAATAAAGACAAAGTTATTTTACTAAATTCTTCATTATTTTCAACAAAGGTTGTGTATTTTAACAGAAAAATGGTAACTAGCATATCTTTTATCAACCCTGGAGCGATAAAAAGTTCAATCAATTAACCTTGTTAGAATCTAAACTCAGAGCATAGACGATTGAAATTAAATCCTGCAAAGCTTGTAGTTCAACATTAATATCCCTAATAATAATTGCTTACATTAATATTATGCCCAAAATTTATAAGTAAAACAATATTGATAGTGATGGCCATCTTTTTTCAAGGGCAATTTCAAAATAAGTAAAACTTCCAACTAGGAATTAAAACTGGACTGTAAATCTAGTTTGTGAAGTACCTACCATTGCACCAGAGTATTGTTCATGACAAGTAAAATAATACCAACACATTGGTAAAAACAGTGACCAAATGTTTCAGAAGCAAAGTTTAGCTAGAGTGAAATGTGTGCAAACTACATATGTCTAAAGTGACTGCCATACTTAAGTTAGTACACTATGATGTCTGAAGGAACAAACTGCTTAAAATGTTCAGGTTAGTAATGGTGATCAGATTTTTTTAAAAATCACAACTAGCATTATTAATTCTCAAACAAAAAGCATTTCCAAATTGTACTCACTGTTGAGAAAAATTCCAACATCTCCAAATTGCATAAAGCAATATCTAAAATATATGATAATAATCACATAATCAGAGTAGTTACAAAAAAAACCCTGTGAAAAATGTTTGTGTCTTTGATGTCAGTTAATACAAAGAAAAAAGAAAGAAAAAGAAACAAGGTTAAGGAAAAGAAATTTTAAAGTTTTACTGATGTAATTTTACAACTCTGTATAAATAATTAAGAACGTCACTTGGATACACAATGTCATCTACACTAAGAGTATTGTGGGTGTATTTCAGTAAAATCCCCCCACCCCACCCTCGGGCATATTCAAATGATGACCTTACATTTGGAGACACGTTTCAGAAGTTAAATGAGAAATTGATCCAGATCATTCAAAATATTCTATAAACAATTCCAAGAGAGACAAAGACATCCTTGTATATAAACATCTAAAAATATTTAGAAATTATCATTTAAAATGTTGAAAAATAAAATGAAGAATCAATAAATTTATTGAATTAAAAGGCTTACTAACAGTCCAACTGAAATGCTTATCTTATTCTATGAAAGATTTATGAAGCGTTAGACTAAGAGATAAATGTTTCTCATAGGGTAGGGAGAGGCTGTGTGGATTGAAAATGGGAGGACAAATTGCCATGTTTCACAAAATTAAAATGCCTAACACCATGACAAAGAAAGAATTATATGGATGCAAATTTTATTTTGTCTTCTTAATAAGAGGTGGTGCAAAATTTTCACTAATATTTTTTTTTTATTTTTGGTGGAGGTAATGACTAGTATTTGTCAGTTTGAGAACCAGTGTTATATACAACTAGAAATTATGATAACCTTTTAAGGTTGGTAGGTAGTGGATGTGTGTGTGTGTTGATACAGAAATTTATGTGAGAGTGTACAGCAATATTCTAAGAATGCACTATACTATTCAGTTTAAATGTATAGACACAAAACAGCATACAAACACATTGTAAGAGTAAACCTTTGAAGTCACTAATACTTTGTTCAGATGCATACTAAAGAAATCATGCAAGATGGAATCTAATAAGAACAACTGAAACTATAGCTAAAATTTAAGGCTACTTTCTTACAGTTAACAAGCATGCTGACATAAAGACATTTTTCTGTCTTAATATTATTTCATTTTTTTTTTTTCAATTTTAATTCATGGTATCATTTTTTTTTTTTTAAATATCTAATTTAGAATTATTTGGTTACGGCAAAATAAATTTCCCTTTTATGTTAATATTCATGAAAAGCAAGATATAAAAGAAATACATTACTGAAGAAATGAAAATGTAAATGTTTTATTTCTATCTCTTAAGAATACAAAGAAAGTACACATTAGATGAAATAGTTCTTGATACAGTATGTCTGACGAAATGGTTGAGACGGTCTCAATTGGAACAACAATACCTTTGATCATAGGTCTGCTCAATCAAAGCTGACCCGAGGCTTTAAACAAGAAAGCAGCTACAGATAAAACTAGCTGATCAGATATTTAATCAAACAATTTTAAAATATGCAGAGTTTATTTATTTATTAAAAAAAAAGAAGTCATAGAATGTAACAATTCTTTTTAATCCAATATTGTTTCAGTGAAGCAGAAATTGCTTTATGCTGCATCTTCAGATTTGTGACATTCATATCCTGAGAAAATATCTTAAATGTCAAAATTGTAAATCTTGACTTCAGAAAACTTTTTGAACACAGACACAGATACTGCAGCATGGCTATAAAAATTGCTTCACAACCACATTATTCCGGGTTCAATCTCCTTGCATGGCACATAGAGTTAGTATCTTTTGATATAGCTTTGGGTTGACTAGCACCATGTAAATGGAATTTGGTATATGGAAACTGTATATTTATCAAAGTATATGTGTCTGTACACCATCACACACACAAACACATGCATATGTATGTGTGTGTGTGTGTGTCGGTGGTCATATTTACACCAGTCTGAAAACAAGTGTTTCTGTTGCATCCAACTTAGCAGTTCAACAAATAGATATCTGAAAACAAGTGTTTCTGTTGCATCCAACTTAGCAGTTCAACAAATAGATATCAGTAAAATAAGTACTGCAGTTGATATGATTGACTAAACTCTAGAAGATGATATTGCAGTTCAATAACTGAAACCAACAAAAGAGTAAAACAATAACATACTAGTTAAAAAGATACTATGCAATATATATAAGTCTCAATGGTAAAGTGCTAAGCTGAATATGTTTTGTAGTTAACAGAAACTAGCTTTCATTAATGGAATACACTTAAGCTAAGTAAAAGTCATAAGTAGAATTTTCCAATGTAAAGTCCAGGATGCCATTGTTTATTTTAATAATCAATAATTCAAGGTTTATCACAAGATATGTTTCATAATGGTTTAGTGAATGAGAGTTCAGTCTCCCAACTGAAGAATAATGGGGTGTATCCCATTATTGGCACTAAACTATGTAATGAGAAAGGTCGCGAAAAATCTCTCGACATTGATACAAACCAAGATTGAAAAAGGAAACAAAAACTCAGTAGAGGAACACCAAATTGGAATTTGAATACATTACTGAATATCTTTACAAGAATTAATAAACATCATCGAGATGACCCTAAACTCAAGAAAGATACCATCTAATATCAGAAAATTGTAGCAAGACAGAAAAAAAAAATAATAATAATAATAAGGCAGGTGAATTAGAGATAAAATTTGAGATTTTATATTTTAAAAATAATCCTTTCTACTATAGGCACAAGGCCTGAGATTTGGGGGAAGGGGCAAGTCAATTACATCAACCCCAGTACTTAACTAGTACTTAGTTTATCAATCCTGAAAGGATGAAAGGCAAAGCTGACATCGGCAGAATTTGAACTCAGAACATAATGCTTAGCAGCATTTTGTCCTTCTATATTCTATTTTCAACCAACTTGTAATACTGCTGATGACTGTTATTACTAATATTTAAAACCATTGAAATGAATCAGATGAAAACTATAGTTGCTTAGTCCTTATCTGAAACCTATATTTAAGGGAGTAAAATAAACAGAAGCAAAAAAAAACAAAACACTTTAGCCTTTAGACCAAATCACTAACTGAATATATATAAGTTGCAAACCCATGAACTTATAAAATTAAAGATTCGTTAGTTTTCTCAACACAGGTCATTCCCAAAAGTTCTTATACACTTAAAATTCACCTCTAGTATTAAAAAACGTTCCTCACCCCTAAAATAGAGGGCCCTCTCATTGGCTAATAGGTTAATAGTATGGTTTGCTTTTAAATGTTGCATGTAAAGGTATTTTTTTCAACTAATGCAGAAATATTTTACTTATACAAACAAATCAACTAAAAATACTATCCCAGTTATGTTAATTTCTACTAAAACAAAGGAGAAAACATTCAGAAGTGTGAATGACACAGTCTTTTCTAGTGAAAATCTCCAAATATGCAAATACTTTATTTCATTATTCTTCTATATTACTCCTCAAAATAATTAACAAATTTCACACATTTAAAATATATCTTCACAAATTCCTGCAAATAATTTGCAATAAATTTTTACTTCTATAGAAATTAAATAACACATAACATTTACAAGAAGCTGTGCTGTTGCTGGTTTTACCTTCAGGAATAAATTATATTTGCAAGTACATCATATTTATGTGTCAAAAAATGGTAAAAAACAATTATTTTCTATCAATAACTATTATCCCATTCTAAAAGTAACCTAAAAGGATATATCTTCAATGTATACAATCAATAGTTTCCTAAGTTAAAGATTACTTGACAAAATACATCAGACTGCTTCCACCAAGGTAAGTTAGTTCAACACTTGCCATAGTTTACACCAAATCAACAAAAGTCACAATTCATCATCATCATCATCATCATCATTTAACGTTTTCCATGCTGGCATGGGTTAGACGGTTTGACTGGAAACTGGCAAGCTGGGGAACTGCACCAGATTCCAGTCTATTTTTGGCTTGGTTTCTACAGCTGGATGC
>JAOPUL010005855.1:20894208-20905064 GCA_027564515.1 Octopus rubescens | reverse complement strand
GGATATATTCCTTCTTAGCCAGGACTGGGCAGCCAGAGACAATATGATTTATTGTTTCTTCCCTATCACCACATATTTTGAAGTTACTTATAGTATTTTTCTTCATTATATACTTCTGGTAGTTTCTGGTGTAGAGGCTTTGATCTTGGGCTACAATTAAAATTCCTTCAGTCTCTGCTTTGAGTCCTGAGCTTCTCAACCATTGTTGGCATTTTACTTTATCTATTTCTTTTCTATTTAGCTTATCCCAGTATTTGCCATCGTTTTATCATGGTATTTTGTTGTTCCAGTTTCAGTTTACATTTTAGTTGCTTTACAGTTTTTTGTTGTTTGTTCTTCTTCATAGTTGTCAGGTACTATGACTTCTTCCTTGTATTTTTCAGCTTCCTTAAAGACAGAAAACATTTTTTTGCTTTGCTCATGTTTTTGTGGCTATTTGAACCAGTTTTTCCTTGGTTCTGAGTTATTATTATTATTATTATTATTATTATTATTATAACATCATGAAAAATCTCAACTTTATTTTGCTGGGTATGATGGAATGTGTCAGCTGTCCACAGCCAGCAGACAAATGTGACACTTGTTTACAGATCATGCTTCAAGAACCTGCCGAGGACTCTTGCAGTTCTAAGCAATGCTGATTTTTGTAGGTATTCTTCTTTACATTCATTCCTATCTTTTTGAGTCACATTGGTAGTTGGGTCCTAATACTTCAAAGTGCACCAATCACTATTGGTATCACGTCCACTTTGTTCATTGCCGACAACCTGTGTATTTCCCACTTCAATTCATCATAGTTGTTCACTTTTTCTTCTTTCTCTTCAATCCTGTTTTCACCAGGACATACTATCTCAATTATCAGGCATGTTTTTTTTCTTTCTGTTCCCCACAACAATGACAGGTTTACAATGTTCAATCTGATGGTCTCACTGAATCATTGCATCCCACAGGATTTTGCAGTCCTCATTCACAGTAACTTCTTCTGGGATTTGGTCTCACCATGTCTTTGATCTTTCTAAGCCATAATTTCCATAAAGTTCCCAATGGATCATTCTTGCCACATTGTCATGTTACCTTTTGTATTCATCGTATGCCAATTTTGGGCATTCACTAACAATGAGCCACACTGTTTCACCCCTCTCACCATACATTCTGCATTTGCCACTCTCAGTTGTGTTGTCAATTCTGCACTTCACATAGTTTGTCCTCAATGCTTGTTCTTGTGCCACACATATAAGTGTTTCTATCTCTGTCTTCAAGTCACTCCTCAGCATCTATATCCATCGGCCTTCTGTAGCTGTTTTTGCACTCGTATCTCTTGCAAAATGACTGTACATTTTTTTCCCTTTCCATGCCATTTCTATTTTGTTTTTTTCCTCTTTAAATTTCTCTTTCTCAATACAATCATCAGTTTTGATGATGCTGGATTTCTTCACATGCATCAACAATGGTTTCACGACACTTTTTATATACCATCCTAAACTGTCTTTATCTGGTTCAACACAATCCTGACAACTGATCAAACCTCTCCCACCCTTTCTTCTGGACAAGTACAACTGATCAGTGTCACTCTTAAGATGGAATGCTCCATGCAATGTCAATAATTTCCATGTCTTCTTATCCATACTCATCAGTTCATTCTTTTGCCAGTTTATGATTCCAGCTCCATACTTAAATGATGCTATCATTTGTGTATTTACTGCTTGGAATTTATTCCATTCAATCAATTTTGAGCACAACACTAATCATGGTCTTTAGAAATACTCTTTCTTCAATTGTTCTTTCATTTCCTTTTCCATTATTTCATTGAACTCTCATATGCCAAGGTACTTATAGCCTTCCATTTCAATTTGTTTCCTTACTTCCCAATTTGGTAATTCTATCCCTGCCATGGACTGTACTTTGTCTCTTTTCAGACTCATTACACCACATTTCATGAGTCTGAATTCCATTTTAACATCGGCATTAAAACAGTGGACACTGTTCACCAAGGAACTCACTTGTACCTCATCCTTACCATACAACTTCAAATCATCCATGAAGAGAAGATGGTTGATTCTTTGTATTTTTCCCTTTAACTGAATTGCCTTTCATCCTTTTGGGGTCGATAAGATAATTATCAGTTGAGCACTGGGGTTGATGTGATCAACTTAACCCCCTCCCCTGAACTTGCTGGACCTGTGCCAAATTATTATTATTATTTGATGAAAACTCTCAGCTTATTTTGCTGGGTATGATGGAAAATGTCAGCTGTCCACTGCCTGCAGACTAAGGTGACACTTGTTTACTGATCATGCTTCGAGAACCCTGGGGAGAATTCTTGCAATTCCAAGCAATGATTATTATTATTATTAAGAAATGGAATAGTATGAACAGTTAAACTTCAGACCAAATATTTTACAAACAGTATTTAGTCATGGCCTTACCTAGTTTTTTTTAGTTCAAATCACATTGAGGTTGATAGGCTTTCCATCTATCCAGAGGTAATAATAAATGCATCATGGTCATACAAAAGAGGAAAGTCAGTGAACTATACTCCTCTCTTTCCCATTTGGGGTGTAAGGCAAGTTTTTGAAATCATGATAATGCCAATTTGTGAAAATAGAACAGTATCTCACAAGATGGCTCATTTACAAAGGATAAGTTTACAATTTTGTTTCTCAGGAGCAAAATAGTTTCAATTCCAACTTGAGAGCAAGTTATTTATGCTGTTAATACCCTTCAGTCAGTTGTGAACATCACAGTCACTCTTCCTATATAAATTTTCTAGCCTCAGTCTAAGTAAAAATTTAATATTGATGTTGTTATTATGATAGCAGCAGCAACAACAGTAGTAGTAGTAGTAGTAGTAGTTAGAATATATGAATAAATTGATCAGCAAAAATTGAGTTGATGATTAATCATTGGATGAATCTGTGTGCATTATCTCTGTTACTCATTTCAGGTGCTGCTTTCTTGTTCACATGTCTTCCATAAGGTAACTATAATTATTCAAAATAGATTTGATAGGTCTATAATTTCATGTCTCTTCAGATAGTTAATTTCTCTCCAGGAAACAATACAATTAATATTTTTGTTGAGTAAATCTGGTTAGCTTTACTCAAACAGACTTAAGCAATTGAATTTTTTTTTATTACTGGTAATAACATGTTAAGGTTTATAACATCTGTTATTGTATATATACAACTGAAAATTTATTAGCATTATATCAAATCTCATTTTGTTTTTAACTGCTAAATCCCAATATAAGGCAAAACAATATATATTTTCTAAGCTTTTACATCAATTTTCCCAAATTATGCAAATATATTTGCTACAGATTGCTGGTGTAACTTTTTATTTTAAATGTTACAAATGAATACTCAATAGCAACAAAGATATACTATATTAGATATTAGCCGAATAAAGAATGTATGATGATGTTTTCACTAGGGTCAAAGCAGAACAACTATAAAAGATTTTACATCATGAAGCATTCTGGCACCATAACTTCATAGCCATATTCTTTACGATTGTGCCTTAGAAGCCAAGGTTGAAGATTCTTCTTTTTGCATGATGATCTGATCTTCATTTAGGATAGTTTATTGAATAACAGCCATCACATACTGCCTATATTCAAAACTGTTTTCCAGATAATTGGGAACTCTGATGTGAGGCTATTTATGTCTTATTCTATCTCAGAATGGAATTTGTTTCTAAACAAAAGAAATCATTTATAAACATTACCTATTCAATGGACAGAGGTTTCAATAATGTCTTTTATATTATTATTTAATAGACTTGCCTCCAGGCATTTGAAAAATTCAGTAGCAGGAAGTCATGTCCAATGTGTCGACACCAACAATATGAAACCAGGGTAATATATGATGGTAGAAAACAGCACTATTCCAGAAATGCAACCATGTACGTGAGTAAATCATCTGAGCCATAGTACTGAATGCTAGATGCCTTTTTTAAACTTTTAAATGATTATATATTGAACTTTTAGAACCAGTGATATACTTTCTTTGAATTAATTAAACAAGGATGCTTAAACACAGCTAAGATACAAGATTAAAACAGTGATGTATTTATTTAAAGACCAGAATTGAAAACCCCTCATCATCCCAACTTGTGTCATTCTCTTAAACCCTACACAAGACTTTGCTCACTTCTTTATCTCCAGAACTTCAACCTTCTGAAATTTTCTCTGTATTCACATTTTTCCTATAACTAACAACATGCAAAAGTTCAAACTAAACATCAGCTGCATTATCCCACCTTGTCAGAGGGTCTACAAAGGCATGGGTTGGTACATCAGAATACATGGTAAATTGTTTTCAATCTCAGTTTGCCTCCAACAGGTTTATAAACAGCCAGTTGAAAGAAAGCTGCATTAAGATATCAAATGATTATGAGGTTTAAGCAGCTCATTAATATGATAATCATGAAATTTAGGCAGTTCATTTTTAGGGCAGCATGATTGTGAAAAGAACTGAAAGAAGTTGGTTCCAGAAAATAATGTACTGGACAATGACTATCGTGTTAAAGTGTGGAAAGGCTACAGCAATGATAATGATTAAAGTGATATTGATAAGACTGATGATGATTTCAATGTTATCCAGATAATTAAATGTTGTTATTTACATACTAACATTGCCAACAGAATTCAAGCAGCATGGAGGGGTTATGTTGTCCGCAAATGGTATACAAAGTTAAGAGAAACAACACCACCAAACAATCCTATCCTGAGAAGGAAGTTTTTTGAAAAAAAGGTAAATAGAATCTTTGGATATATACACTAAACTTAGGATTTGGGTAATATTGCCTCAGGCCAAATCTAACTGAATAGCACAACACACGCGCACACACACACACTTGCATGTACACATATAAAGTGTGAGTGTGTGCATATATATATATATATATATATATATAAATGAAAAAGATAAACAAGGGATAGATGTTAAATCATTACAGCTGTTTCTAACTCATTTTATTATTGATTAATGGTTATTACATTATATCAAAACAAAAGAATGGTTTTCATCAGATGAATACATTGACTTTAACAGATTTAGGATAAATTAAGAAAATCATTATCCACGGACAAGGCGCACATTTAGTGATTCCGTAAACTCATGCAGTTTAAAAGAAGGCATAATATGGATAGGACATATTATGCCTTCCTTTAAACTTTCTGCGAAGTCTCCCAGTTGTGAAGAAGCCTACATGTGCACACACACATACACTCAACGACCTTGCTAACCTACTAACCTCATACACAGACATTCTGGCACCGCTGGTTTCCTGTCCAGCTTCACGGCCAAAGAAAGCTCCCTCCTTGACCCAACTGACATTCTTTGATAACATTCTCCCACAACACCATGTGACCCACCTTGATCAATGGCAGCCTTTCTTCCGGTAGCCTCTCTGGACTTCCTGTGTATCTCCTCGATCGATAATCCAAAATCTGAATGAGATGGACGCCTGTTAGGGGTCTGCAAAACCTAAAGTAATTACGGAACTGAATCAAACTGTTTTAAATATATATATATATATATATCTGTGTGTGGCTTAGTGGTTAAGGTATCTAACTCACAATCAGAAGGTTGTGAGTTCGATTCCTGGCAGTGCGTTGTGTCCTTGAGCAAGACACTTTATTTCACGTTGCCCCGGTCCACTTATCTGACGCAAAGAGCCAGCTTTGTCATAATCTGTGTGATGCTGAATCTCCCTGAGAACTACATTAAGGGTATGCACGTCTGTGACATGCTCAGCCACTTGCACTACGAGCAGACTTCCATTGATTGGATTGCCTAGAACATTTGGTGTCATAACTGATGGAGTGCCAGTTAGTTAAATATATATATATATGTGTGTGTGTGTGTACGCGTTAGACTTTGTTTACATACTTTCATAGTGTATAAAGTCTTGGCAAGAAATCTTCCAGTCACCCTCTCGCACAAAAGCAAACTTTCATTATCAGCATGTGTTTAATCTCTCATCTTATATTGAGGACATCTTATTTCACTTCTGTTTGATTTCAATCTTGATGATGTCCAACTCTTCTTGTCTCTAGCACTCCTCTCACACTGATGTTACTGTTATTTCCTATTCTGGACTGTCTACAGTTAGTGTTCTTAACATTACCATCACCTCACTGATTCTCCAAAACTTCTTTCAAAATGTTGCCATTATATCATTATTTTCTAATCAAAGTAATCCATCAGACATCCTACTGTCCAACACTCTCTGCTCACCGTACCTGCTGGTATGTGAAGTCAGCTCATAGATCAAAGTTCCACTATTTCTATGTTCATTATCTTTGGTAGTAAATGACTTTCATCTGTGACCAATCCAGCATAATGAAGTGGGTAACTTATACCATTTTCTATATTCCACACTGCAACCAAATTTCAAAACCTTATAACCCCTAAGTTGTTCACTTGCTAGCAAAGCATACTGCCTACAATACCTGAAGGAAATTATCTCCCATCACTAGTTGCAAGATAACCATTCAGAAAGCAAAGAACATCTCTGTACATTGCATAGTGTTTGCAAGCTTCCTTGCCTCCCAAATAACAACCAAGACATCAGGTTCCTTCTAAAGATAATTTCTACTAATTTTATTGATTCCTTTTCCTACCTGCCAATCCACCCAAAAAAGATAGTCACCTATTTCATTGTCTGTTTCATCTCCACACAATAATATACCAACACTTGATTCACTTACATGCACACAATGAGCAAATCTATTTTATTCAATCCAACAAGTTAACCAGTCCTGATGATCTCCTTTACTTTTTTGAACCATCCCCTATCCACTTCAAGCTCTTCAATTTTTCTCTCTTTACAGGATTTGTACCAATGTAAGGTAACATACAACACTATTTCTCCTTCCTGATGAAAGGAGGGCAGCTTCTCTAATCTTGCCAGTGACTGTATGGTTATCCTCATTACTAACATCTGATATCTTAAAGTTATAAACAATCATCTCTTTGTCGCCTTGAGAGTCTCTGTCTCTTCTCATTGGCCACCTGTATGGCATTCATAAAACTAGATTACTGGAGACCAGTTTGACATTACACACTAGTTGTCTCTTGTTCTTCAGAAATTAACATCAGCATGACCTTCAACTGTATCTAGAATGACAGCTTTGTTTTAGGTGCAGGCTGTTTTAGATGGCTGTGTGGTTAAGAATCTTGCTTTCCAACCACGTGGTCTTGGATTCAATCTCACTTTGCATCACCTTGGGCAAGTGTCTTCTACTAAAAACCCAAACTGATCAAAGCCTTGTGTATGAATTTGGTAGATGGAAACTAAAAGATGCTCATCATATGTGTGTTTGTGTGTAATCTTGTCTAGACATCACTTGATGATTATAAGTGAGCATCATCATCATACAAACAAGGTTTGTTTCCAGTTTTGCACGGAAAGCATATCTGGCCATGGGGAAATAATTATCTTGCTTGGAAACAGACGAGGGTTGGTGACAGGAAGGGCATCTGGCTGTAGAAAATCGTCCTCAACAAAATTCTATTTGGATGCTAAATGCTGAGGATGATTTGTTATTGATGTAATTAAACAGCAACCAATTTGTAATGCTTATATTGTTCTCTTCTTGACTTAACAGGATGCACATGAACTTTTTCATGCCTTAACTCAGACTCTTGCTGAAGAAACTGGTCACTATCCTAAAGTTTTATCTCTTTTTGATGTAACTGCTTTACAGGTATGTTTTTAGTTTAAGATTTGTTTCTTATTTATTCCTCTAACCTTTTATAATATATGTGTATGTGTGTTCACTCATATTCAAGCATTTTCCTTAATTCTGTGTATATTTACAATGCTGAAATTTGATGCCTGGAAATGACTGAACTCCACTAAAAAGTATTGACTAAATAAAATATATATATATCATAACTGGTGACTTCTGAAATACTTTATATCTCAGGAACTCTTGAGTGAAATCTTGACTTACACCATTAGAAGACATAGTATTATAATAGCTTGGTTACATACAATATCAGGCAATAAGGCAGAATTAAGAAGGTGAATGGCAACAACACATAAGGCTGGCCAACAATGAAATGGCTTGATGATATATAGTTTACTTTGGGCCTTAATATACAGGCTTTATACTTTGTAGCCAGCAAAGAAATGTACTTACAGTTTACGGTTGATATAGTCACCAGGAGTCACTAGTATCTTTAGAAAAGCTAGTTATAATTGGTTCAAAATACACAAGCTTTACACTGTTTCATTTTTCTTTGTTTACATAATCTGTTCCAATTTAATCAAGTGGATAATTACTATGATTTCAGAGAGGCCCTAGTATTTGTATGACAAAGAAAAAGAAGAGTAATTGAACTTTAAATTGCCTCTGTAAAGAAATAAAAGAAGATAGTTGTGTTAATTGAATGAGTATTGTAATAAAGGGAGATCTTGAAGGATTGTCTTTGGTATGAGCATATTCCTTTTCAAATTACTTTAATCTAGCTAATTTTCCTTGCAGAGTCCAGATAATGAATACCAAACTTGCAAATCAGCTGTAACTCGCAGTAAAGGATTATTGCCAGTTTTACCACGTGATACAGATCATCCATTCCGTGGACACTTTGCCAGTCAGCTTACTTGTCAGTCTTGTGCATATTGTTATCCAGTTAAATATGATTTGTTTGACAGTCTTTCACTTAATATTCCTGAAAGTCATTGGGTAAGTACCATGTATTAAAGAGTATATATGTGTATGTTGATGAGTGAATGTGTGCATGTATAGTTGCACTCAATGCAGATGTATGTGTGTAGATATTTAGCTAAAAGTACAGATGTGTGGATGTACTTTGTGTATTTAAGAATAAGTGTGAAGTACCCATTATAAGCAAATGCATATGTTTGTAAGTCTGCTGTTACTTACATGTGGTGGTGGTGGTGGTGGTAGTAGTGGTAGTTTCAATTTCAGCCAAAGTTAATATTCAACTAAACTGCATCAATATTAAAAAAAGGAAGGACACATCTGCTAATTTTATCTTTTACTTGTTTCAGTCATTGGACTGCAGCCTTGAGGGATTTTAGTAAAACAGATTGACCCCAGTACTTACTTTTTAAAGTCTAGTACTTATTCTATCAATCTTAAGTTATGGTTTTCCACCACCACTTGACAATACTGGTTGTCAAGTGGTGGTGGGGGACAAAACACAGGCACAAAGACACACACATACTATGATGGGCTTCCACACAGTTTCCATCTACTGAATCCACTCACGCGCTATGGGTCAGCTTGTAGTTATAGAAGACACTTGCCCAAAGTGCTGTGTAGTGGAACTGAACCCAAAACCTTGTGGTTGCAGAGTGAGCTTCTTAACCACACAGCCATGCTTGCAGGCATAGATATACAAAAAGACCTGATGGTCATGGCTGGAATGTGTTTTGAATTTTAGGTCTCTTCAGTGAGAGCTGATTTAGGACTAAGCAGCAATTTGTCTTTTCTTTGTGTTTAAGTGAAAAATCCTCGTTTATTAATATTCCATTCTATACTGGGCACAAAGGCCTGGAGTTTTGGGGGAGGGGAGTAGTCGATTTTATCGACCCCAGTTCGTAACTGGTACTCACTTTATCGAGCCTGGAAGGATGAAAGGCAAAGTCGACCCCGGCGGCATTTGAACTCAGAACGTAAATATATACCTATAAATATTAAGAAACGGTGACGGTTGAAAATTTTGTATAATAATCCTTTCTATACTGGGCAGAAAGGCCTGACATTTCGGGGGATGGCGATAGTCGATTCAATCGACCCTAGTACTCAACCGGTACTTATTTTATCGAACGCGGAAGGTTGAAAGGCAACCTCGACCCCGGCGGCATTTGACCGCAGAATGTAAAGTTGGAAAACCTGTCGCTAAGAATTTTTCCCGGCACGGTAACAACTCTGCCAGCTGACCGCTTTCTGTAAATAGTAATTATATGCGTTAAGCTTATAAGCTTTTGTGTATTGGTTATAGAAAATATTATAATATTATAATATTAGACCACGCAAGCCCTCGGCGGCAAAACGTGTGTATTATTACGCGTGGGAATCTATCCCACAACTCTTATTTTCACGATAAGAGTGCTGACCGATAACAGTGCTGACCAGCTTACCCCCCCCCCCAATTCCTTTCCGTTAGAGTTAAGAACTATAATTTAATAATGTTTTGTAAAAATACATGTGCATATTCTGCAGTAAAATCAGAAAGGGTGACGAGTGAAAACTCTATAGCTAATAATTATAAGCTTGAAGGTTATACGCGTTCACCGTATATTGGCTATAGAAAATAGTTTTATATATTGGGGCATATGAGCCCTGAACGGAAAAGAATGTGTATTAATACACCTCGTGGGCAAATGTCATTTTATGTAGCTTGTAGTTGATCGACACTTTGTGAGTGAAATGGAGAAGGAAACTGAAAAGAAGCCCGTCGAGTGAATTGTGTCTGTAATTGTGTCATGATGATTCTGCCTGAGAATTGCATTCAGAGTATGTCTGTGGAATATTCAGCTACTTATCCTGAAGATAAATCACTTGATTAAACAATTGATCCTCATCATCAAATGATAGAGATCCGACACCACACGTGTGTTGGGGGGGGGGGGGTATGTGTGCGTGTTGGTGTGTGTGCATGTGTGTGTTGGTGTGTGTGTGCGAGTGAGTGTTTGTATGTGTATTTGTATGTGTTGGAGTGTGCGTGCGTGCTTATGTGTGTTTGTACCTGTGTGTGTTGGTGTGTGTGCGTGTGTGTGTGTCCGTGTATGTGTGTCTATGTGTGTGTGTGTGTGTGTGTGTGTGTGTGTGTGTGTGTGTGTGTGTGTGTGTGTGTGTGTATGTGTGTGTGTGT